>PISX010003159.1:0-143538 GCA_004024625.1 Mellivora capensis | reverse complement strand
GAACAATACACTTTTGGTTGCCAAGATTGGGAAAGCAACCGCTGGCCCGCTCTCCCAGGGCATCCCCGTCTATCCCACTAGCCCACTCTCTCCCCTCTGTGCTGCTCATGGAAAACCAGAGGCATTGTTTCAGAACAGATGGTGCTAGTGTATGCCATGCTGGAAACAAAGCTCCTGAAGCCTTAGGTAAGTTCATAGATCAAAGACTCAAGGTATTTGGGATCGGGGGGAGGGGGAGTATACACCCGTAACCTTTTGAGGTTAATAAAAAGCAAAGACCATGATTTAACTCTGACATTATCCTGGGTCAAAAGTTCTTTTATTTAAAATATTGCAATAACTTTCTAATTGGTCTTTTCTGATTCCAGTTTCTTCTCCCTATAATCCATCTTATAGACTGCAAATTAATCTTTCTTTTGCAAGCTAATCTTCCCAGCGCACAGATCTGACCCCTGATTAAAAGCCATCAGGGATCCTCTTCTTCTGTCTAAAGCCCCTGGCATTCAAGATCTCTTTACAACCTTTTAATTTTTATTATTTCTTTGATCCGAGCAATCTCCACTCACTGTCCCCTGTACAGTGTCTCATTTTGCCCCAAGTGCCACACAAATCAAATCCTTTCTCTGCCCTTAGGGCCAAGGACACTCTTCCCCTTGAGCTATACCAAGGTCTCTCTGCTTTGCGCGGCCCTCAGAGATGCAGCATGTCCTGTGGTCAAGTGTAAGCTCCAGAGTCAAAGTGCTTCGTACTTAGCTCTGCCACTTACCAGCAGTGTGATGCTGGGCAATATATGACCTCTCTGTACTTCTGTCATCATCTTTAAAAGGGGTAAAGATGATACCTATTTCATGTTATTTCAGTAAAAGACTTATCTCCTTTAGGAGGCAGAATTTATGGGATTCATTTATTTCATCCAAAGAACCTTGAATTTAGTGGATCCTCAGTCAGTATTGGGGAATGAATGAATGAATGACAACATGGTGGGACTCCAGCTTGTTTGTCCCACAAAACCTTTGTGCTTTAGAGCCAGATGAAGCCGAGAAGGATATAAGCCCACAGGTCATTCTGGATTAACCAGCATTCTGGTTTATGGAAGGCTCTCCTCCTGCTCACCCCCTGTTCACTACCTTCCTGCACTCACTTTTAACCTACCCCGACCACTCTACTCGCTGTCCATAAAACATCATATCCCATTGTGCCTGTCTGGCTTTGATTTCGGTGCTTCCATTTTCTGGAATGCCCTCCTTCTGCTTCGGTGATCCGAGGCTTAAGCTTCTTTGGCTCAGGCTCAGCTCCTGTTGTCTCCCTCTTTGCCTTAACTCTCAATTATGGGTTTTCCCGCAGAATTCCTGAAGGTTTCTGTTTGTTTGATTTATTTGTGATTTAACACGTGCTATCTTGTATACAGATTTCACAGATTCTTAAAAATTGATTCTTATTCTCCCCCAGCCCCTGTTTTAACGTAACATCCTCTGAATGGGCATATCCCAGTTGCTGTCAGTTCAACGGGTGGTGCTCGTCCTCCTTAGATTTTAATAAAACAGTGGTGTCCTAGATGAACTCAAACGGGAATATTTTTGTTCTTGTGCACATTTCCTATCTAACCAGCTATCCTTTTTCAGTCAAAGGCATGTTCTGTGTTGCTTTTTAATTTTTTCTTAATTTAAAAGATATGGGTTAATTTAGGTTTTTATGTCTCTGTCACCTTCCACATTGTCCAACAGGATACTCTACATGCTTGCTGATGCTCAGTAAATGTCTGCTGCTGATCATGGTGAGATCCAAGAATGCTGCTCCCCCTGCCACGCCCTCCAGCTCAGTTTCGGGTGCTAAAGAGTATTTCTGATGGCAGCCATGATACCAGAGCAGGCCATGTCTCTCTTCCCCACAGGTGGAATGGGGCATATCCGTCTATACAACATTAATGCACAGAAATCTCTTTTTTCTTTTTCTTAGTTTTTTTTTTTTTTTTTTTTTCCTAATGCCCAGTAGCTTCATTTTTCCTCGCACACCCACTTTGGCTCCCCCGTCCCCTCCTGCTGTAGAGTCCATTGCTACAACAGAACAGAGGGTTGCCTCTGTGGGATCTCAGCCACAATTCTGAAGGCTCCATCATGATGCCCTTTCTGTTATGGGGCAGGGGAGGGGCAGGCCCAGGACCTCCATGAGGAGGCTAGAGCCTAGCAAGGAAGAGAGACTCTAGGCAATGGTCATCTTCCTGTCTGGTGCTCTAACCTTGAACAGCCTCAGAATCTCAAAAGGCCAATCCACTGCTCCCAAACCATTTGGTTGTTAGCAACAAGAGGATTAAGGTCCCCTAGGCAGAAGGGATTACCAGCTCATCCCCTTCATTGCATCCACTGTCAGAACTTATCAATAATTAATCTCTACTGATCTCAAGGCTTCAAGGATGCAGGAAACAGCTCACTGCCCCAGAGAGGCTGGGACTCTTGTCCCAAAATACACCGGAGTTGCCAGCATCTCCCTAATGGGTCCAGGCTTGCTCGTACACTTATTTTTCTAGACTAGTTTCCTGGTCTCCAGGTGAGGAGGGATGCCTGTGAGAGAGGATGGTGTAACTCTTTACTGCCCACTACACTTCAAGGTTTAGAAAGTGAAGAGATGCTTTGAACCATTCATTCACTCAACAAACATTAGCAAGCACTCACTATAAACTGAGTACTATGTCTGGTGCTGGCTGAAACATGATGCCTAGGACAGATTATAGTCCAACAAAGGAGACATTTACTCTTGGCCTATCTCGGTAAACGTTGCAATAGGAGATAAGCCCCAAACACGGAGAACACAGAAAAGGGGATTGATTCAGCTTGAGGAGAGCAGAGAAGGCTTCCCAGAGGAAGTGTTTAACAGGATGCAGAGTTAGGAGGATGACAGAAGGAGCAGTATATGGAAGGAGCCGGAGACATGAAATGCCACGGCGCATTCAGAAAGCTGTAGGGTACCCGGTGCAGCCGAACCCGGAGTGTCTATAGCAGAGCACATAGTTTTAGGAAGGGTCTAAATTATGCTAACATCCACAAGAGGCTGCTCTTCTCCGAAGAGGGCTCATGGGATCTGGCCTTGGGACTGACTGAGATCGAGGCTGACTCGAGAGGTCAGAGCCCCCCCCGCACACACACACAAATAGACAGGGAAGGACCTTCTGGAAAAACCTAAAGCAATAGCCACATGAATTTTCCATGGGGCAGTTCCTCTGTGCTGAGGGCTAAGGGTTTGAGGCGGAAAAGGAGCTAAGGGAGGTTTCCCTGCGACAAGACACTAGTTCATAACAACAGGTTTGTAACGGCAGGGGCACGGCATGGCGTTCTGTCCATGTCTTCGTGTCTTTAGGCCTGTGCTGCAGCCATCTGGCAAAACTAGCCAACCTCCTCTGTGAGGCAGAATTCCTCATAAGGCAGCCTTGAGCATTAAAAAAAGAAACTGGCTTCTGCATCTCTGCCGCCTCCCCACCTTGGCAGAGAGACGGTGGTGCAGCGTAAGTGGCCTAAAGCATGGGGTTCAGAGCCAGATCTGGGTTTGGAGCTTGGTTCTGCCACCGATAGACTGTGCAACCTTAGACAAACTGCTTACCCTCCCTGAATCTTGATTTCCTGTTCTAGAAATGGCAATATGCCCCACATAGGGTAGCCGATAGCATCCCATGCAATATTGAGTTTTCAATCACGAAAAGGTTCACTGCCTTTGCTCATAGCTAGATGCTCAGCAAAGGAAGCTCTTCTTAAAATACTATCAGCTATTTGCATGTGGCTTTGAACTTCTCAAAGCATTTTTATAATGTGAATCTCATTTATACATAACAATAAGCCGATGAGGCAAATGGGCGGTCCTCCCATTTTTATAAGCAAGAGCTGAGCAGAGTTTCAGATTCGTGGGACAATGCGGCGCTAAGGGAAAGGTCGGCTTTGCTTGACAGATGAGACACGGTGCCTTGCACATCACAAACACTAAAAAAAAAAATGCTGATGGACGGGTGCCTCGGTGGCTCAGTGGGTTAAGCCTCTGCCTTCGGCTCAGGTCATGATTTCAGGTCCTGGGATCGAGTCCCGCTTCGGGCTCTCTGCTCGGCTCGGCGGGGAGCCTGCTCCCGCCCCCACCCCGCCCCGCCTCTCTGCCTACTTGTGATCTCTGTCTGTCAAATAAATAAATAAAATAAAAAAAAATGCTGATGCACAAGTGACTAAACAAGCCAGTAAGCACAAAGTAAAATGGCAAGCCTTGGAATAGGAGCTGGGAGCTGCTCAGACCTTTGCTGGTCATCTTGAAGCAAAGGCCAATGAGGAGCAAGTGCTTTGCCAGAAGGCAGGGAGGTAAAAGGTATGTGACAGGTCAAGTAAGTCACAAAGGGATGGGGGTTGGGGGGGCAGAAGATGGGTCCCAGGAAGCCATGGGCAATTCCAGTGGCTCAGTGGGCAATCTGGGGAGAGTCTTGAAGGCCCCCCACGGAGTCAGAGTCATTCTTACCAGAAGTCATGAACATGCTATTTATTGAGACCCTCCTACAGGCTAGGCATTGCAGCCAGTAAAGTAGGAAATAAAGACACAGTGACAGTTTCTAAACAAGAAAGAAATCACAGTTTCTGAGGAAGAGGATTCTAGCAGCTGTGAGTGGGAATTCCTGGCCATCAGTTAAGCCTCTTACAGTCAGCAGGGCTGGAGGAAAGGCAAAGAGCCAACACAGAGGGTGTTTCATCGGAGCCTGGCGATGAGTTGGGGGGTGGTGGAAGGTGGGACTCAGGAGGGAGAGGGGAGCTGGTAGCTGTTGTGAGCCTACTCTGCGCTGGTCGCCTCTGCAGGCCACCGCGCTCATCTTTACAGGCTGTGGGAAGTACAATCATCTGAGTTTTATAGGTGAGGAAATTGAGGTTTACAGAGATTAAGTAACTTGATGATGGTCATAAAACTAGTAAGTAGGGAAGCTGGGGTCTGAAACCAGATCTAACTCTGAAGCCCATGCTTTTCCCATTATAACACTGCCTCTGTGGGAAAGGAAAATGAAGTCAGAAAAACACTGAGACTGAGAGCCTGGGCTACAAGAGTAGCTCACGACTGTGGACAGTGGCCAGGAAACTGGGAACGGGGATTCTTCTGTAGAGGAACACAGCCAAGTTTTTGTTTTTATTTTATGAATTCTGTAAAATTTAAAGATGTGTATACAGGGTGCCTGGGTGGCTCAGTCGGTTAAGCATCTGCCTTCAGCTCAGATCATGCTTTCAGGGTCCTGGGATAGAGCCCTGTGTCAGGCTCCCTGCTCAGCGGGGATTCTGCTTCTCCCTCCTTCTGACCTTCCCTCCTGCTGGTGTTCTTGCTGGCTCTCTTGCTCTCTCAAATGAATAAATAAAAAATCTTTAAAAAAAATCTTTAAAAAGTGTGTATAGCAGGTGGTGTGATATCCAAGGCAGAAAATATCCTGTAGACAGGAAATGTCTAGGGAAGGGGAATGAAGACAGGGATGGACACATATTGAGAACTCTTCGCAGACAGGTGGTAGGTGTCTGAAATGTAAGAACAGATAAGCTCCTTTAGGGGTGAGTGTTGGAGTACAATGCCGGGAGGACAGGACTGAGTCTTTTGGAAGTCCCATAGCTAATGGCAGTGGGGCGAGGGGAAAGGAGGGGGGAGCAGGTCCCACCTACATGCACAGATGGTCACAAGCACACATGGCCATTCTGGGCGACGGTACTTCCCAGTGCCAGCTGAGATCATCCTCCTTCTGTTCTGTTCTCGAAACTTACTCATTTTTCAGGCACAACTCCGATTTCCTCAACCCCAATTAGAATTTAAACTCTTGTTCATCTCTGTTACTCCCATATGGTTAGCGTTATGTTTGGCACATAATAGGTGCTAAATGAGTATTTATTGAGCTGAGCTAAACAATTAAAGAGACAGAGAAAAACTATTTGGGGACGACAGTTAATTAGTCTTTCTGAGCCATATCTTTTTCATTTGGGGGAATGGAATAATCATGGTTAGGGTTAAATGAGATATGTAGGTAAGATGTGTGGGTATTTAGTACAGTGCCTGGGACATGTTTGTACGGTGCCTGGATTGTTCATTAACTGGCAATTATTATTATTAGCTGGCAATGACCCATGGAGGTAATGTAATAGGAGCCTAGGGGGAAGGATTTCAGGAAAGAAGGCTCAACAATTCCAAGGCCCTCTGTGTATCACAGTTGTACCCTCTTCCTCTGTCTCTGTCATACACACACAACACACACACACACGCACGTGTACACACCCATGATGTGTTAAGCAAAATATAAAATGCCTCCACTGATATCCCCTAGACCTTTTCTCCCTGCTATAAAGAGGAACTTCTTAGTAATCTAAATTCGGTCCTACAGTGGATAGTTGAAATGACCTTCATGGCTGGTTGCACGAAGCTAACATCAGAATTGTTGGGAATTTTAACTCCAGCGAGATAACGAGCCCACTCGTATGTTTTGTTTTTATTGGATTCTCTAAGTAAAAGCATCTATCTCACAGCTTGGAAGCTGCTCTGGGAGAGAAATGTGGTACCCGAGAGTCCTAGAATCAGCCAGTACCACGTTGTCAGGCCTATCACAGACAGAAATCACTATTCCCCTGACACAAACCCCTCTCTGTGATAAACAAAGCTGCTATGTGGCAGGCCTTTCCAGCAGTTTTCGCTCCTCTGATGAGACCTGAGGAGGGATGAGGAGACAGAACAAAGACTTGGCATCTGGAGCACAATTGTGTGGAAAGGGCCTAGAATTTTCAATGACCTGACAGTTTCCTTTTTTCACAGCATCAACTTCCTGGTCAGCAACTTGCTCCTCACCTTTGGGCCTGAGTGTGCAGCCAAGGCCTTGAGTTTATCCCCTAGAATGAGGACTCCAAGAACCAGGCCTGTGTGGAGCTGTGGCCCAGCTCCCTCTAAGGACTCGGTTTCCCTGCAGGCGGGGACCTTGCCCATGGGACCTTGCTGCCTGCCCCCTTAAGCCCTCCCTTGTTCTGTCCTCGAATTTCTGAGAAGCCCAACCTCTTAAGCTCTGCTCTCCGCCCCTTACTCCCCTCCCCCACCTACCAACCCACCCCTTTTCAGGGCATAAGGGACCTTTTCTATTTGCAGATCTTAAAGAAGCTGGTTGCCAAGGTGACAGGAGCAGGAACAGCAGGGAGCTCACCATGGGGGAGGGGCTTTGCCCCCAAACAGCTGTCAGTGGGAGCAGTCCCAGCTGGGACTACAGCATTTGCCTGTTCTGGGAGTACATAGCCCCCAGGGGGACACATTCCTCTCCACTATGATCCCCCACTGCCCCCCACCACAGGTCTCTACTGGTTACTCTCCCTGGGGGCAACCAGCCAGCCAGCTCGAAAATGCTCCAATAACCAACAAAACCCGCCACCCCCACTTCTCCCTCCTTCCCTCCCTTTCTCTCTCTCTCTCTCTCTCTCTCTCTCACACACACACACACACACACACACACACACTCCCATGCGCATGCCCACATGCTCTGATTCTTCTGTTCATTTGCAGTGGGTTGGCTGGGCAGGAGGCCAGAAGTTACCTCTGCCTGAGGACCCCGAGCCCAGCGCCAGGTGCTGTTCCAGGCCGCCCCCACCAGGGCATAAGGATTATTTCCCTCTCTTTTTGTTCCAGAGGCCTGAGAGGATCTGCAGCATCATAACCCTCCCAAGGCCTTCCATCTGGGAGGTAGGGGTGGGGGAGTGGAACCACTGGCTTACAGAAAGGAAGGGGGAGAAGAAGAAGGAAGGAAGAATGGGAGAGGATGGTAGGAGGCAGCAACCATGCAAAGTTCACTGATTTGTATGATCTAGATGTGGCTCACAGCTGCTCCACAGAAAGTTCTGGGGAACCACTGGTCTCTGTATTGTATATAGCCACAAATTATTAGTCCCAGACCATGCCTGGGCCCCAGGCCTCAGCCTGTAACTTACTGCTGTCCACCTTTATAAGATTCAAGAGAAGAGAGCCCTCCGCTGAATTCCATAAGCTGCAGAACTTAGAACCATCAGGCTCTTTGACTTTTTCAGTCATGAACAGGAAAAGCCTAGGAAAAACCCAAATTACTGCAAGAAATGGGAGAGGCAAATACAGCTAAAGGACTAAGAATACAGAATCTGACTCAGCCAGACACAGAACTTGTTCCCAGTTCTGCCGCTTAGGACTTAACGTGGCCTTGAGCAACATATGTAGTAAGTTCTTGGATAACCTCTCTGAGCTTTCATCCTCTCGTCTGCAAAATGGATAAACACACCTACCTTACAGGGTTCTTTCGAAGGTTAAACGGGGTGGTGTGCATAAAGCTGCCTAGCGTCATAGGAGATGTTTTCTCAGCACCCAGTTTTCTCGAGACTCCAGGGTTTCCTTGCACATTTAAAAAGAACTCGAGAACTGGTCTTTCTGTGGAAGGGTCCTTAGAATCTGGGGGGCTGGTTTCAATCTAGGCAGAGGCTATATTTTGGCTTAGATGGGAACGTTTCTCAGGAAGTAGGGTTTGTAGCTTGAATGAGAAGGTAGAAGTGCTAATTTGGGGTCTCACTCTCGTCCAAGCTGCTGTCAACTCGCTGTGAGATCCCCAGCCTTCACCCTTTTGAGCCTAGTCAGGAAGAGGCTGGACTAGTGTCTCATGAAAGCAATGCCAGCCGGGGAGAAAGATCTGGAACCACAGGGCAGTGAGGCCTGTGTCGGGAGCTGGCTGCCTTCTTTAGCTCAGCAGCGACCGTCCAAAGGCAGAGAATCTCCAACCCTTTGCCCTTGAAACCTTGGGAGAGTACATAAAGGACTGGAGTGTAGATTCTTCCTCGCTCACTATCATGACACTTGACTTGTGCTTTCCCCTGTCTTGATTATCTTCCCCTCCTTTGTCTGGTGGGTAAACTATTCATGTGTTAAGACTCACAGGCCATTTCCTCTGAGGGACAGTATCTCTGACCCATCCTCCTGGCACTGAGTTGGCAGCCTGTGCCCACACTTATCTTGGACTTACTCCTATAATAAGACCTATGAAATTGAATGGATTTGCTTATATATCTGGCCCCTTCTTTTTAACTGCACACTGTTTAGGTAAGGCATTGTATTCTGGCCCTCTTGGTTAATCTAGTAACCGGCATACATAGGCTCTCAAGAAAAAAAAAATGCAGGTTAGATTGGCTGGTAAAATGGTCTGGATGAAGACAGGGGGTCAGTGGTGGTCTCAGGGACGTGACCAGGGTGATGATCTCTTTCATGTAAAGCCATACTGTCTATAGCTATATTTACTTGGGTGGTCTAACAGTGTGGTCTCATTCCCTAGACTGATAAGCTGGCTTCTAAGGTTTTTTTTTTTTTTTCTTTTAATATTTTATTTATTTATTTGTCAGAGGGATGGCAAGAGAGAGAACAAGCAGGGGGAGCGGCAGGCAGAGAGAGACGCGGGACTCAAGCCCAGGACCTTGGGATCCTGACAGGAGCTGAAGGCAAACGCTTAACTGAGTCACCCAGGAGCTCCTTCTGAGGCTTTTCTAAGGAAAGACTGCCTACAACAGGCCACGCTGGGACAATGCTAGCAGGCAGGGAAAGAGGTCCAGCCTTGGGGAATGCTGAGTCAGTCCCCTCACAGAACCTGCCTCACAGGTGATCTGGGTATTATTATTATTTTTTAACCCGCCAGATTTTTTTTCTCAAATGTCACCCTCCTTGCAAGGCTTTCTGGCTCTCCTCCCCAGAGCTAGACAGCTCCCCAGTGTCCCTGCAGTGCCCAGAGCTCACATTTATGAGTATCGCACTGTACCTCACTGTACTTGTCTATCTCCCTAGACAGTGGCCTGCCTAGAAGGCAGAGCCCGAGTCTCATTTATATCTGCGCTTCTGGAACTGGCACCACAACTGGCATACATTAGTCAACAAATGCCTGTTGCATGGTGAGAAAATCAACTTCCCGCTTCCTCATCTGCCTGTGTGGTTCTTGTGTGCATCGGGCTCGTCCCTATCCCTCTTGCTGACCCTTAGAGCATTTCAAAATAGCCCAACTGCCAGCCTCCACTCTCTCAGGGCTAGGAGCTCTGAGCGTATACTCCGAGATTCACCATTGCTCCTGTGGCTAAGGACTCCTTTATTCCAGATGACATGGCTTCTTCCTCTAAAGCTAGATGGAGACATGGTACAGAATGAGGAGCTGATGAATGCCTCAAGAGTGGAAGAGGGAAGAGGAGAGATGCAGGGCTGGGATCTTAGCATGTCCATGGGAAAAAGGAAAGTTTGAAAGTTTCCCCTTCCCTTATAGTCCTCCTGGGTTTTCTGGGATTAGACCCTTGTCCCTGGGCCCTTACCTGGTGTGACGAGGGGGTGGGTGGCCACAGCAGGGGCCATCCGGCTGAGCCCAGCCCGGCCCTCCATGCTCCCCGGTGCGCTGCTGTTACCATCTCCTTTCTTGAGTGGCTCCAACACATTGTCAGCTATGCCAGGCTTGGCACCTGCGGGGGAACCCTGAGCGGTGTTTCTGCCCTGTGATGGGGTAGGCAGAGGCTGGCTACCACCTGGCGTGGGTTTCAGGGCCAAGCTGGGCAGGACAGGCTGGGTGGGGGTAGGGCCCGAGGCTGCTGCTGTTGGTGGCTGCTGTGTTCGAAGGGTCAAGTTCTGTACCTGGAAAAGAGGGGTCTATAGGAGTCCCGAGAATGTGGGTAGCAACAGTGGTAACACATAGCTAAGACAGGGAAGGAGGTAGGGATGGACCTAGGAATGGCTAACTGGGACAGCAGGTTGTAAAATCAAGAGAGAAAAGAGAGAAAATGAGTTAGGGGCCGAAAGAGGAACCAGGAGCAGGTAGAGTTTCTAAAGGGGACAAGAAAGAGTGCTAGTGCTTGGATCCATCAGTAGAAGAAACTGAATTCTGAGAAGGGATGCCCACCCAGGCTGGGGCGGGCTCTCTTTCCCTTCCTTTACCTCCTCTCCTCCCCCAAACTATCAGGATGGGATGCATTCCACTTAGAAAGAATTCCCAGCTACAGCGGGGCCCAGGGCTTCCCACACTCAAAAGGGCCAGGGCAAAAGTGAAAGTTAATTGAGCAGCGTGGCCACCAGGCAAAGGATCTTTTTTTTTTTTTTTTTGTCCTCCGGATCTCAGGATGAGGTTTACACCAGGATCAGCGTGCTTTCTCAACCTGGCCCCTGGTGCCCTCTGCTGGACTCGCAGAGGCTGTGCCCGACTCGCTTCTGACCAATCTGATTCTCTTGCTCCCAAGTGCTCTCCCGGACTGTAGCTGGGGTGAGGAGGGAGTTGGGGCGGGGGGGTGTTGCCCCGCTGCCCTTAGAATCTTTACAGCCACAGCGGTATCCGTGTGCTCCCAGCGGAAGGTGGGGACCCAGGACTGACCTTGCTCTCTCTTCCATGCCATTTTTCCTGAACTAGAGGGGCTAGTGTGTGTAGCCAGAGTGGGATTTTTCCACTTGAAAAGCAACACAGAAGTTATACTGGGAAAAAGCTAGTAATGGCCACCCATTATTGGCAACAGCGTTTACCCCAGCCTGTTGCTCTCTGACTCCTGATCTACGTTTGAGTCGAGAGTGGTTGAGGTCTTCTCAGTGGGGGAATTAATTAAGGAGTCAGTCTGGGAGCAGCGGGATGTCCTGTCTACCGCCCCCCCCCCCCCGGCTTTCCTAGAAGATCCCAACCTTTCAAGAGAGTCAAAGAGCCTCCAGGCCTGTGCCCATACCCGGTATCAGTACCCCTCTACGGAGGTGCCCACCCCCCTGCCCTCCCAGCAGCATGGAATCCTCACCTGGGCAGGGGTGGGGGGCCGGGCGGGGGAGCCAGTGCCGAGCTCAGGCTGCACAGTAGCGACGGTGGCCGTGGGCGTGAAGATGAGCTGAGGGGACAAAGGAACAGTGCCGCCTAGGCTCCTAGCTACCTGCACCAGGTTACCTGGCTGGGCCTGGAATCACAGGAAACGAGGCGCCTTTTACCTGCCCAATGTGGGCTCAGCCACAGGACAGGCCAGTTCAGCCAAGGAGCAGATATGGGGAAAGAGGGAGGCAAGAGAGGGAAAGAGTCCAGGGGGACCACCTGAAGGTCTCGAGAGGCTTGTAGTATCCTGATCCAGGCTGGCTAGTGAAGGGGATGGCGGAGGAGAGCACATCTGGGAATGCACGTTGGGTTTACTTCAGAAGCCTCTGTGAGGAGCTCATCCTAGAGGGCCACCCTTCCTGGGACACCCTGAAGTCACTCTCTCCACAGCACCCCGGGGAGCAGGGACCTTGGGTTCAGATAGATGTCGTAGGACCTCTTTCCAGATCTAACGCACTCCTGACTCCAGGTCTGGGCCAGAACAGGGCTCCTCTGCACAAGGGACCCAAGTAGATGTATTCTTTTCTCGGTTCTTAGTCAAATTTAGATTCAGGTGGGAGGGGGGAGCAGAGACAATGGTGGCGGAAGACCCGGGTGCCTGGAGTCATACTCAGGCCTGCCTCTCCTTCGGTGGAAGCAGGCTACATGAGGGTCTCTGCGTGACACTTCCAACCCCGCGAGCCTCGTTTGGTGCCCCTGTGGACATGCAGATATCTCATAGGCAGCTTTCCCCAAACTCTGAGGTACCCCTATGTCTACTCCTCTGGGCCTGTGTGCCCTGCACTGGGGAGGGAGGCAGACAGGCTGAAGGACCCCGAATGGGGCAGCTGAGTAGGACAAGGGAATGAGTAAACCGAAGACAAAGGCAAGTTTGGGCAGGGTTACACTACAGCCTCCCGTTCCCTAGGGAAGTGCAAGTCTATTCCATACTGTGTGTTCCAGAGGCTATTCCCAGGGAATGGAACACCACAAACAATGAACTCAGAGTCAAGAAAGGAAGTGCTGGAGCAAGACCGGAAAATCCCCAAGTGTCAAGTTCTAACCCCGGAAGCAAAGGGAGGGTAGGACTGTATTGTCTACAGGACAGCGTGTCAAGGAGCCAGAGGGAGACAACTTCAGGAGGGGAGACACGAGATCAGACTCAGTGAGCTGAGCCTGACAGAGAGCTACACGTTATTTGCCTCCTGGGGAGTATGCCGCTGTTTTCCCTGGAAATTCTTCTAAATCTTAAGGACCCAGACCTCAGGACCTTTGCATCCCTTAGGGGCAGGTGTAGAGGAGAGATTCTAGGTAAGGTCTGGGGCTGATCCCATCCTGAGCACATTTGGCACATTCAAATAAGCTGAATTAACAGGTGACAGAGTGACCCTGATTTGGACGGGGACCCAGTTGGGAGAGCAGTGGAAACAGCAGTGTGTCATGAAATGGAAGGTCACCTTTACCCCCTGGGCTGGAATTCTCCTTTGGCCCTGGAGCTAGTGGTGGCTGGTCCCTGTAAGGCCTGCCACAAGGGGGTTAAGACCCCATTTTTGTAAAGTACATGGATGTCTGTGTGTTTGCTTAAGTATCTGCATATACTGACCATCTGGGCATGGGCCCCTGCATTTTCTACCCTAATGAATTCGGGGGAGTGGCTTCTGATAAGAAGAGGACAATTAAGGAAGGAAAGGAGGCCTCATCACCAACCTTCTCCATTTCAGCCGGGAACCCCACCTGTCCTTGGGTCACTGAGCCTGTACCCAAGCTCCCATTCAACCTTCCAGATGCCCTCTTCTTTATTCCACCCCTTACCTCTTGCAGCCAGTCCCCCCCACTTCTCTAATCCCTATCCTCTCTAACCTTCCAGCCCCAACCTCTCTGTCTCTGTACTCCTCCCAGGCCATCTGAGCTGTGGCCCAGGCTGGGTACTCACCATCTGTGCCCTTAGATACATCTGTGCTTGGCTTGCTGTCAGGGCCGGAGATGACGTGTTGCCCAAGAGCACAGCCTGCTGGGCAATGCCCGAGGCTGTCGCCGAGTTGACGCTCTGCGCCCGGTTGATGAGCTGGGCTGCTGCTGGGGAGGCTGCCAGATTGATCTGATGAGAGAGAAATGCGCAGTAGGAAGCAGGAGGTTCTCTTGGTTAACTCTGTGCCCCCCCCATCCACTTCTTTCTCTCCCCCTCCTCTGTTCCTTGGTGGATTCAGCCTTCTTTAGGACCATCTCTGACACTTGGGTCTTGGAGCGTCCCCCAGCCCTGCCCCATCTCTGGCCCATCTCTGGCCCATCTCTGGCCTATGTGTGGAGCTGTAGGGAGGGTTCAGTGGCCGAGAGAACTGAACTCTACACAGAGTCTGGCCGTTGGCGTGAAGGGTGACAAGGAATTACTAAAGTAAATGTTAGAAAGAGCCACGTGTTTGTTTGTTTGTTTTTTTCCCCTCCCCTGGCAAGAGTGATAGATCCCCGCCATGATTATACATGGCTAAGGATTCCCTGCCTGGGTCTGGGAGCCCGCGAGCAGCTAGGACAAGGAGGAAGGAGCTGGACCCAGCGCCGTGGGCCCTGCTTGCTGCTCTCCAACCTACTCACCGAGGATGACTGGGCTGGGGCCTGTGCAGACACGTTGCTGCCTGACGTGCTCCCTTGTCTGTTGGCCACCAGGCTTGCCTAGAGAAGAACAATGCTTGTCACAAGGGTCCCAGATCTCCCCCAGCTGTTCCCCAAGCTCTCTAGGGAAGCGCTAGAGGACGATGGTTAGGAGTCCAAAGCCTACAGTCAAACCCTCATTCTGCTTCATTTGTGTGGCCTCAAGCACATGCTTCAGTTTCCACTTTATAAAAAACAGAACCCACCTTGTAGCATCACGGAAAGGATCTACACGTAAGAAAGCATCTACACGTAAGAAAGCATCTACACGTAAGAGCTCAGATGATTAGCGATGATTATTACCTATCTTTCCGGGCGTCTGTAGCCCCCCGCTCCACCGTGCTCTGTCACACTGGGTTCACAGACCCCATGAGAGATTTTGCACGGGCTGTCTGGCATGTTCTGTCTGCCCGCCTCCCCCTGGCCGGCTTCTTCTCATCCTTCACACGTCAGCGCCACATCCCTCCAGCAGACAGGTGGTCCCCGGCTGCCCAACCCAGGACAACCCACTTGTCTCTCAGGCCAAGCAAACTTTCTCTTTCAGACTGCTTAGGGCAACTTAGAGATTTAGATATTTCGCTTCCTCGTCTATCTGGGTTTCTGTTTGCTTGCTCTCATCTCATCTAAGCTCTGCGAAGGCAGGGTCCACAGCGGGCTCAGTGTCTGACATGCCCCGTGGCACAGTGGGTGCACCGGACTTTTGGTGAAGGAAGGAACGCATGAGGTCTTCTCAGCCAGGAGGACAGACAGGAAGCTAGGTGGGCAATGGCCTTCTCTTGAGGTCACTTCCTCCGGCCCCCCTAGTGTGGTGTGGTGCCCTGGGGAGGAGGGGTTCCCCCCAACCCCTTCTTCCTGGGGCCAGCTGGGCGGAGAGTTCCACCACTCCACTCACGGAGCTGTGTGAACTTGGGCCCCCTGGCCGAACTTCCCACACTCTTTCCTCATCTGGCAAAGGACCATGACCTTCGTGCCTGCGCCCAGGGATTCTGTGAGGGCGCCCCCCTCCCCTCCCCCTCCGCCCCTACTCCCTCGTCCCCAGCGGCACCGCGCGTACAGGTCCCGGTCCGCCCCCCCCTCCCGCGCCCCGCCCCTCTCACCTGCTGCACCGCCGCCAGGCTCTGGAGCTGAGCGCCGCTGAGGTGCTGCTGCTGGAGTGCGGCCGTCTGCAGCATGAGGTGCTGCTGCTGGGCCGCGTACATCTGCTGCAGGTACTGGGCCGCCGTGCTGGGCTGCCTGTGCAGCGCCTGCTGGATCACCTAGGGGGCCGGCGGGGGTGGGGCGGCGCTGTCACCCGGCTCGCGGGGACCCACCCCTTCTGTCCCAACGCCCGGGCAGCTCCGTCTCCCCTTACTGCTCAGGGCACCCCAGGCCCGTGACCACCCCTACAACGGGTCACCGCGCCCTAGGGAGGCCTGCGGCCGCCGGCGTTTCACCCTGCCTACTTCTGCGCCCTCGTCTGCCCCCGCAGAGCTTTGGCTCCTGGGCTCCTCTCCTCCCCAACTCCATCCGCTCTGGGGTCGGCCGACCGCGTGGGGAAAGTCAGAGCGAGACACCGCTGCTCTGAGCGGCTCTGGGCAGCGGGGAGGCTCAGGGCAACAGACAGCAGATAGCGGGGAGAAAGCCTCCAGGGACACTGTGTCCCCTGCCAGGCTTGTTCGCCACTCCCCCTCCGGCCATTCCCTGTGCTCAGATTGGGGGACTGGAACACTGGACAGTGAGGGCAGGGGGACTGAGGCCCAATAAGGTGGAGAGAAGGAAAGGGGTGGGAGAGAGAGGCGGGTCGGAAGGGGGGCCCAGTCCAGCCTGAGCAGCACAGCCAGCAGCACAACTTATCCAAGGGCCACACCCTCCAGGCTGGGGCTGCTTCCCAGGATCTGCCCCCAGCTGCTAGAGGCCCATCAGTCCCTTATAAGAAAGTCCCGTTGGCCTTAGAGAGCAGGCCAGTGCCACAGGAATTATGCCTTTCTCTTGTATTCTTTCCCTCCCCCTCTCCGTCATTCCCTTTTTCTGGCCACCATCACCATCATCAGCCTTACTGCAACTCCGGTTTCCAGACAGGACTGGCTGAGCCATTGCCTCTAGGCAGTGACAAAGGCTGCCTTTGATTCTTTGATCTCCCTCTCCCACACCTTCACTCCCAGTGTCTTAAAACGTCCTCTTATCTCCAGGAACAAAGAAAAGTGAATGCCTTTCACCCAGCCCTGAGATCTTCTGTCTTCTTCTCCTAAGCCCCACAGACATTTCTCCTCCCTTCTCCTTGCCTGGTCACCCTCCTGCTATCTTGCCTCCTGATGTTCCATGTGGGCCCTGGCCAGGCTTTGGCCCACTCGCTACTCTTAGCTCTGCTGCATCACTGACCATGGGGCTGCTCCCCAGCCTGAGTCCTGCCCCCAACAAGCAAGCATCCAGTCTGCCTCTCTCTGCCTTAGCCTGACTTCTAGGGCTGCTGGTGGTTCTTGACCAAAACCATCTTTGGGCTCAGATTTGGAGTTCTGCAAAAACAGGCTAATATCTCAGATTCTTCATGGGCTCTGGGGTCTCCGGATTCCCTCACCCCGGCCCAACTCTTCAGATCCCACTCCCCTTCAGTGTTCTCTCTCCTCAAAGGGTCCCGGTTTATACAAACACAGTGCTCTTTATTCCTTGTTCTCTCCCAGAATCCTTTCCTCTTACTCCCCTTACCTAGGCCTCTCTATTTTCCTTAGACTCCTGAACGAACATCCCCACAATCCGGACAGTAGTAGCGGAGATACAGTGGCTCTTCCTCACTAGAGGGCCGGTGCCAACACGTGGAAATGGCAGGAGCCCTGAACCACTGTGCGTTGGTGCGCAATGCAAATGTGGGGGGTTCCATCACAGCACAGAAAACTACCAATCTCTTGTATCTAGACTTGTGATGAGGGGTGGGAGGACGGCTCATCCTGACGTGGGCTGCTAGAAGCTGTGCTCAAACCCTCATGTTCCGAGGGGCTGGGAAGAAGCCAGGTGTGGGGGTGGCAAGGATGGGTGTAGGATCCAAGGCTTTATTCCACCAGACACAGAGGTAACCCAGAGAGGGAAGACTTCAGAGTACCTGATGATGTCTTCAGACTCTCTTGCTGTCTACTGTGACCCGTCCTGGGCCAGGGGTCAAAGCAGGACGAGGTCACATGTCTGATACATTTGTGCTGGATTAGCCCAGCTCCCTGGGGTGAACACTTCCTAGGGGCAGTCTGTCTGTCTTATCTGGGGACCTCACACAGACACAGGGCTGTGGGGGGCATGAGGTTCAGCCTTTTCTGTCTTCACCTGAATGGCCTGGATGAATTACTACCTTCTCTGAGCCTCAGTCTTCTCGGTTATGGAAGAAGAATGTAATAACCCTTGGATATTGGATTGGATAAATCCGTGGTGGTTTTCGTACCATATGGGGCACAAAGCAGATGGTGAGACATGGGTATGGGTGTGTGGGGGACCGTGTGTCATCACCCGGAAGGCCTCAGGGATGACACTTAGCAGACCACTGCTTTGGGGAGATTGCTTTGGGGTTCCCTTTTGGTCCTCTAAGAAACTTAGTTTTATTACAGGGCAGTGGTTTTTTAGATAATAGGTCTAGGTGGTGGCTGAGTAGCTCCCTATTGCTTTTTTCCTGCTTATTATTTTTGTTTCCCAGTCCCCTACCCCCTTCACACTTTCACATGCCTGTCCTCCCAGACAGCACTCTGGGATCTGAATCACCAGGTGAGATAGGAATTTTCCAGATTTGCGAAGTATTCTCTCTCTCCCTGAACCCCCCTGATCAGACCTGTCTAGTATCACTTCTCTAGCAGTGTCTAAGTATATATCCATGAACACATTCCCTGTTGCCCATTCTAGAGTCCGCAGCCCAGTTGCTCCCCAGACCATGCCAACATGTCCTCCTGGCTAGCCCCAACATGATCCAGGACTATGATCTCTAGATCAGCCAGAATCTTACCTGCACAGTCTGCCGGTCAGGAATGCCGCTGTACACAGAAATCTGGGGCCCCGTGGGGCGGCCACTCCCACCACTGCTGCCACTGTTGCAGCCACTACTGGTGCCGCTGGATGTGTGGGGGACTGGCAGCTCGTTCTCCATGGCCGGTGCAATGGTACAGTCAGGGCACTTCGACGGCAGAAGGGCAGGCAGGTGCTGGGGGCAAAGAGGCAGAAGTGAAATGTCACACAGGTGCTTCCTAGAGAACGCATACATATGCATCAGCTTTCCATCAGCCTGGGGTGGGACCGCTTCTGGACTGAGGCCTGAGATGTACCTGCCAAGGAAGGACAAGGCCAGGTGTGACTCACAATCAGATCTGCCTGGTTTTAAAGTCTAAGACCTGGGGGCACATGGGTGGCTCAGTCAGTGAAGCATCTGCCTTCAGCTCAGATCATATGGTCTCAGGGTCCTGGGATTGAGTCTCGTGAGCACAAGCAAGGAGAGTGGCAGGCAGAGAGAGAGAGGGAGAAGCAGGCTACCCACTTAGCAGGGAATCTGACACGGGACTCAATCCCAGGACCTGGAGATCATGACCTGAGCTGAAGGCAGTCGCTTAACCAACTAAGCCACCCAGGTGCCCCATAAATAATCTCAAAAAACATATATTAAGTCTATGACCTGGCACTCCTTGTTCTGCTGAAGGAGCTAAAAGCAGCAAAGGAGGCAGATTTCCTCCAGTGGCCTTCCTGCCTTCCTGCCAGTGATCTTAGGGGTCAGCTCCCCTCCCATTCTCCCCACCCTCCCTCCCAAAGTCTACCTCTTCACCTTTGGGATGGAGAAACTGGGCATCAGAGAACTTATTATTTGTCTGTATGTATATAGCTCATTAATGAAAGAGATGGGATTACAAGTCTGGGGAGAACAGAATGAGGGAAAGAGACGAATGAGGCGATAAAATGAGCTGGAGGGTTTATTTGGTTGTGTTGGTCCAGGCCAGAAGAGCTGCCAGTGTGTTTGGAGTCTATGTTTTCTTGAAGAAGTAGTTAGAGAGTGCCCTCTGATCTAACGCTAAGCAGGGCGCTGTGCCAAGCAGTGTGGTTAAAATTGCAGGTTTAGGGTTCGGAAAGACTTGGGTTTGAGTCCTGGCTCTGCCGCTTACAAGCTGGGAAACCTTGGCAAGTCACACTTCCCTAACCTTCTGTCTCAATCTGTCAGATGTGAGAATACATGAATTGGTGGGAGACGCAAGTCAAATAATGATACAGAGTGCTTAGTAGAGCATCAGGCAAATACGGAACACTCCAGGCACTGGCTGTTGTGGTGATTAAAATTGTCTCCAGTCCGGTTCCAATAGGGCAATCCTCTTCCAAGGTAGAGCTGGCCCAGCCTCTTGGAACCTTCTATCCCAGTCACTATAGGGTGCCAGGAATTCCCTCAGGGACCATCCTATGATCTGGATTCAGAACTGGAAATCACATGTCCCCTTGAGACATGTGTTGGGGAGTGAAGGGGCTGGGAGGGAAGGATGAGTGGTGGGAAAGGCAGATCCAGGTCTGAGGTCAAGTTCCCCTTTCTTCTTTCATGCTATTCCTAAAATTCTCATTTCTACATATGAGCTTTTCCTTCTACCTATTCTTTCCTATACCTAGAAATGACACTTGTCATCCCATCATAAACATTGAATTCTCTTTGAACATTGTGCCAGTTTAAGAAATGAAAAAAAAAATATGATTTTTCACACTGCCAAGAGCATTGGTTAGTACCCAAAACTAACACAGTCATTAATGTCCTATTGGCTTCTTCCCAACGCTGCTCAGTGTGGAGGTGCTCAACGTTTCTCAGGCTGCCTTTTTCTGACTGGGTGGGTTTCGCAGTGAGCTGAACAAAGTGGGGGTACAGGCTAAAGGACCGGGACCTGTGAGTCCTGGGTCCTTGAGGAGTGATTGCCCCTAATGTTTGAATGTCTCCTTTTCTGCCACAGGGCAAGGCTCTTGTCATGAGTTCCCTTTGTGTGGAGCTGTGCTCCATGCCTGCCGTGCCTGCCGTGCCTGCCTCCTTATGGCTATCACTTGTCAAAGATTCTTTTTTTTTTTTTTAAAGATTTTATTTATTTACTTGACAGAGATCACAAGTAGGCAGACAGGCAGGCAGAGAGAGGGGAAGGGAAGCAGGCTCCCTGGCTAGCAGAGAGCCCAACGCGCGGCCCTCAATCCCAGGACCCTGGGATCATGACCTGAGCCGAACGAAGGCAGAGGCTTTAACCCACTGAGCCACCCAGGCGCCCCTTGTCAAAGATGGTAACAAGGATGCAGGAATCAATGAAACCAGCGTCAACAAATACTTCCTGTGCTCTGCTCGCTTGAAACCTATCTTATCTTAAGTTCTAGGGAGGAACAGGTAGGCTGGGTAGGAAGGAGTACAGGCATAATTCTAATCTTGCAGGAACCGACAAACTAGCTGCAGAGACGAGGCTCAGTTGAAATTTCAAGGATCGCCACCGACAGATCAGAGTTAAGTTCAAACGTGGAAAATCCCACAGAATCTCCAAGTCTTCTTTTAGTTAAGTGCCTTGCTCTCCCTTTCGAGCAGGATGGGGTTTCAGTTCTTGCTTTCATTCTGCCCTGGGAAATTTCAGTGGAAATCCTTGTAAACATAAAACACAAAATGGGAAAACGGCAGCCGTCACAGCAAATTACGGACAGAGTGAGTAATCCACACTTCCTGAATGATGGAGCCTCAGCAGCAGCTCAGGCAGATCTCGTGCACAGTACACACTCTGTCCTTGCTGAGAAATAAAGCAGGGCAGAATCCTAAAGAGAGCGTGCCACTCCTATATAGAAAACCTGTGCAGGCAAGGACAGCAACCGGCCCTCATGCTGAGGCGGGAGACTTAGCAACACAGGGATAGACATAATGTGTCTCTGAACTCTCTTACCTGCTGTTCTCCTTCCTCCTGCTGCATTCCTGGCTCCTTCCCACCCTCCCCCAAACTTTGCCTTTTCTGTCTCATTAATTTTTGCTCCCAAACCCTGGTTTTCCCCTTCTTGTTCCTGCCCCTGTCCTCAGTCCTTGCCCTGGCCCCATCCTCCTCCAAGGGGAGGATCACACTCACCTTGATGGTGCTTTGGCTCTGGACTCGCTGGCTCTCTGTCTCTCTTTGGAACAGATGCATGCATCTCTCCCTCTCCCTCTCTCTTACCCAGGCCCCACTGATCCCAAGTGGTTGCTCTAATTTACAGCAATGAGCTCTCTCTCCCCATTCCTGACCTCTGCTCTGTCCCCATACTGTGTCCTAGTCCTGCTTGCCCGCCCTGCCCATAATGGCCCTCGCTCGGCTACTGGCTCACTCCGTGTCTGCCTTCCTTGCCTCCTGTGCTCTGGCTCTCTCTTCTTTCTTGTGCCTGAGGATCTCTCTCTCCCAGTCCTGATCCAGCATACCCTCTCACCTTCACTTGCTCTAGATCGTGCATATGCCCTCTCCCCGCTGCTCCCCTCCTTCCCTCTCCTTCCCTCTCTCTGGCCAGTACTCCCTGTTCTAGCTCAAGGTTTTGATAGCTACCACTGTCTCTCAAGTGTACACTCCCTCTTGGGTACTCACTCACTCACTCATACAAAGCAGAGGAGGGAAGGACAGACTGCCTAGGAGATTAGGGAACATTTAAAAGGAGAAGTAACATTTGAGCTGCCTGAACCCACACTTTCTCGCTTTCACTGCATAGAGCTGCCTGTCCCATCTTCCATCACTCCTTGCCAGTCACTTCTAGAACTTTCGCAAGCAGTAAGTTCCTGGTCCCCCCCCCCCCATCTGAACATCTGTTGAGCTCCTGCCACATGCAAGGTATTCTTGCCTTAGAATTCCCATTCCCATTACTGGGAATGGACGAGGTAGAAGACATGAAGGCTTATTTGAAGGTTTTCACTTTTGTGGGCATATCAGAAATGGTGAAACTAAAGACTTCTGCCCCAGAAAAAAAATGCACAGAGTCAGACAAAAATGAACTTGGAATTATAGAGGTTAAATCCTTTAAAGCCTGTCTATTACCTCTGGACTAAGAAGTTCTGCTTCCTAGCCAGGTAGAAATTGGGCAGGAAGTACAAACGTGAAGATAAAAATATTATTCACTACCATCTGCCAAGTTCCAGATGAATGATTGAGACATTTGCTAGTGTTGAGAAAAGGAACGTGTGCAATGTGATAGATGGACAGTAGAGGAAGCCTGGATTTATGCTGCTGCTGGGCAAACAGTCACTGCTGTAAGTGGGACAGTGCTCAGTCCCTCCCTCTGGGCATTCTCCAGTGGCTCAGTTTTCCTAGGAGAGGCAATGCACTCAAGGAGAAAGAGCATGGGATTAGAAGGTGGGTAGTCCTAGCTTTGGGAACGCCAGTGCAGTGTGGCTGCTGTATGGCTTTGGGCAAGGCAGGCTTTCTCTCTGGGTCTTGGCTCCCTAATCTGCAGCATTGGGTAGTAATAAAACCTGCTGGATGGGTGTGGGGGTGGTGTATGTGCGTGAGGATTTATCTCTGAGCCTCATTCCACTTTCCTAACTGTACACAGGCATGCCTCAAGGGATACTGCGGGTTTGGCTCCAGACCCCACAAGGAACCGGATATCAATAAAGTGAGGCGGATGAATTTTTCTGGTTTCCCAGTGCGGGTAAACGTTCTGTTTACACTATATTGGAGTCCATGAAGTATGCAACAGCAGTTTCTATTTCTATTTCTATTTTTATGTTTAAAAATACAATGTACATACCTTACTTAAAAAAATGCCTTATTGCTAAAAAATGCTCAGCATCATCTGAGCTTTCAATGAGTTGTAAACTTTTTGCTGGAGAAGGGTCTTGCCTGGATGCTGATGGCTGCTGGCTGATCAGCACAGTGGTTGCTGAAGGTCAGGGTGGCTGTGGCAATTTCTTAAGATAAGACAACAGCGAGATTTGCTGCATCAATGGGCTTTTCCTTTCACAAACCATTTCCCTGCAGCGTGGGATGGTGTTTGATAGCATCTTACCCACCAGAGAACTTCTTTCTAAATTGGAGGCAATCCTTGGG
This sequence comes from Mellivora capensis, assembly GCA_004024625.1. Classification (NCBI taxonomy): domain Eukaryota; kingdom Metazoa; phylum Chordata; class Mammalia; order Carnivora; family Mustelidae; genus Mellivora; species Mellivora capensis. Next base: position 120,093 of record PISX010003159.1, on the reverse strand, counting down.
GCACCTGAGTGGCTCAGTGGGTTAAGCCTCTGCCTTCGGTTCAGGTCATGATCTCAGGGTCCTGGGATGGAGCCCCACATCGGGCTCTCTGCTCAGTGGGGAGCCTGCTTCCTCCTCTCTCTGCCTGCCTCTCTGCCTACTTGTGATCTCTGTCTGTCAAATAAATAAATAAAATCTTAAAAAAAAAACTGGAGGCAATCCTCTAGAACCCTGCTGGTGCTTTATCAATGTCACACCCTAAATCCTTTGTTGTCGTTTCAACCATCTCCAGAGCATCTTCACCTGGAGTAGATTCCATTTCAAGAAACCACTTTCTTTGTTCACCCACCAGAAGCAATTCTTCATCTGTTAAAGTTTTATCATGAGATTGCAACCATTCAAACATAATAAAGAAGAAATCTGAAATATTGCAAGAATCACCAAAATGTGACACAGAGACACAAAGGAGGCAGGTGCTGGTGGAAAAATGGCACCAGTAGACTTGGTTGCCACAGGGTTGCCACATACTTTGATTTGCAAGACACCCAGTGTCTGTGAAGTATAATGAAAGAGCCTGTATTCCATGACGTAAGTCTGCTGCGCTGGTCTGGTGGTTCTGCTTTCCTTCGCCACATATGACATTCTCATGATTTCTCCTGCTCTTTAATTTTGATGAAGTCCTGTTTACTTATTTTTTTCCTTGGTTGCTGCCATATCTAAGAAACCATTGCCTAATCCAAAGTTATGGAGATTTACACCTTAATTTTCTTCAAAGAGTTTTATAGTTATAGTTCTTACATTTTAAGTTTTTCAATTTGTTTTATTTGCTTATTTTAAAAGATTTTATTTATTTATTTGTCAGAGAGAGAGAGTACAAGCAGGGGGAGTGGCAGGCAAAGGGAGAAGCAGGCTCCCTGCTGAGCAAGGAGCCTCATGTGGGGCTTGATCCCAGGACCCTGACCTGAGCTAAAGGCAGAGGCTTAACCAACCGAGCCACTCGGGTGTCCCTTAAATTTATTTCAATAATCTCTGCATCCAATGTGGGGCTTGAACCCACAATTCTGAGATCAGGAGTCTCACGGTCTTCTGACTGAGCCAGCCAGGTGCCTTTGGAGTTCTTACATTTAGGCCTTAGATCCATTTTGAGTTAATTTTTGTGTATGGTGGGAGGTAAGGGACAACATTATTTCATTTCATTTTCATTTTTTAAATGGTGGCAAAAAAAATACAGAATATAAAATTTGCCACTCACAATGTTGTGAAACCATTACCATTATCTGCTGCTGGAACTTTTTACCACCCCAAACAGAAACTCTATAATCCTTTAGCAGGAACTCCTCTTCTCCTCTCCCAGCTCAGCTCCTGGCAACCTCTAATCTACTTCCTGTCTCTATGAATTTGTCTAGATAACTCATGTAAATGGAATCATACAATATTTGTCCTTTGTGTCTGGCTCTTTCATCTAGCACAATGTTTTCAAGGTCTTTCCATGTTGTAGCATGTGTCCTTTTTTTGCTGACTTCTATTATAGGTATATGCCACATTTTGTTTTTCTATTTGTCTGTTGATGGACACTTGGGTTGTTTCTCCATTTTAGCTGTTGTGAATAATGCTATGAACACTGGTGTACAAATATCTGCTTGAGTCCCTGCCTTCGATTCTTTGGAGTATTACCTAGGAGTGGAATTGCTGGATCATATGGTAATTCTATGTTTAGCTTGTTGAGGAACCACCAAACTGGTTTTCCCAACTTCATTCTTTTGCATGTGGATATTGCTCTTATCCCTGAACCATTTGTTGAATAACTTCTGTTCATGGGCCCACACAATTCCCCTACCAATTCTCAGTATGGCGTATCAACCCTCCACAAATTGACCCTCCCTGCCTTCCTGGCCTCATTTCCCATGATTTTTCCACCCTATACTCTCACCCAGCACATTACAAACAATCTGAAGTTTTGGATGCCTTGCTGTTCCTTACCTCTACAATTTCCTGACATTGTTGTATTCATGCTCTTCCCTTCCCCTGAAATGTTTCCCTTCCATTTTCCACCTAATCGACTTGATCTTCAAAACAACTTCAGTCTCTCCTGTGAAACATGTACTCAGTGCAACCCCCACTAACACTTCTCTTGCTTCTGTCAAATTAGGTTCTAACATCTTCTGTCCCCACAACACTTTTTGTGCTTATCTCTTTCCTAGCATTCATAATGTAGTAGTGCAAAAAAGTGATTTGCTTATGTGTCTGTCTTTCCCACTGGACTCTGAACTCCTGGAGAACAGGACAATGTCATATTTTCCCATATATACCTGGCGCTTCATTCCACAAATGTTTGTTGAACAGAATTGTTGGAAAGGCACCACACTTGATCCTGCTTCTCATCTGAAAGCTCAGCTTTCTTTCTACCTCATCTGACGAATTTTCCCGAACTACTTTGAAACATAGACTACTGGTGATTTAATTTTTGTACCTTCCATCAAGAGTGTTTATACTACAAATAATGATTATTTATTGAGCACCTACTACATGTCAGCACTGTAATAGATGCTTTACATGTACTCATAACCTCCCTTATGATGTAGGTTTTATTTTCCCAGTTCTGTCAATGAAGAACTTATCTATGGAACTCATCTAAGGTCGTCAGTGAAATAGGGTTCAGAACCAGGTCTGATTCCAAAGCCAGAGCTCTTTGCACCACACCCTCTGAGAATTCACCCATAATCTCACCTTCAGCCATTATTCAGTGACATTGGGCAAAGCCCATGTCAGAGCATACTGGGTTTTCAGAAGTGCAAAGGAACTGAGACCACTGAATTTGATCTCTTTATTATTAATGTCTATTAAATATATTTTTTAAAGATTTTATTTATTTACTTATTTGTTTATTTATAGTGTGAGCGGGTGTAGGGACAGAGAGGGGGGGGAGAGAGAACCCCAAGCAGATTCCATGCTGAGTGCAGAGCCCAATACAACCTTGATCTCACAACCCTGAGATCATGACTTGAACCAAAATCAAGACACAGACGCTTAATTGATTGAGCCAGGCACCCCAATGTCTATTAAATATTTTATACTTTCACACTAATCTCCCTATATATAACATATACATAAAAGATAATATACATGAGTACCCACCGACCAGTTTAAGAAATCGAACACCACCATAATCTCCCTCGTTTTTCCTGTGTAGAAACTGAGGACCAGTTTTTGGGGAAGTGGCTCACTCAAGGAGATATGGCTCCTTTGACTCTCCTCCAGTATCATGGACATGGAAGGCACCCCAGTAAACCTACTGGACTCATCGTGGTGAGGATTTACTCAACTAGAGGGCTGAGTTTGCCCCTGAGGTGAGCCCAGAAGCTAGGGTCCTGCCATATGTCACTTTCTCGATGGGTCTCCCAGTAGAAGGGAGCTTGGGATGGAGAGAAACAGAATTAGAAACCATGAAAAAAAAAAAAAAAGAAGCCATGGACTGGTATGGTAGCATTCAAACTTTTTCTGCTATAGTTCCTCTCTTTGAACCCAAGCTTTCAGTGTTTACCCACTCCTGACTTCTTTGTGCTCCAAAGCTCTGGCCTTTGGGATGCGAAGGAGGTGTTCTGGAGTCTCAGTAAGAGATCTGTGGACTCTTGTTATGCCCCCAGTGCCGGGGCCTCGTATTAGAAAATCCAGACCTTTAAACTTTCATAGCATTGAGGCTTCTAGCACGTTCTACACCCCTATTCAATTTCCTTTTAATTCCTGCTCCTATGTCCTCCCTTCTCCTCCTAACTAATTCCTTATTCCTTCCTGAGGCCACCCATCCCTGTGGACTCCCAGTGTGAACCACAGCCAAATCTGATTAACAGCCACCATCCGGAACTGGGAGCATGTTTTTCTCCGAGTTCCAGCTCTCTTTGTGGCTTTGTGTGGCGAGCCCAGGCTCTGAAGGCTGTGATTCCCACTTTAGTTAATTCTCCTTTCCCAACCGCAAGGGGCCGCTTTGAACGACATGCCCACTGTTCTCTGCTGGGATAGTGATCTTATTACAGGTCCCTGCTGCCCACAGGGCCTGAGACCAGGGGCCAGAGAAATGCTGAGGTTCTGCCCTCCCAGGAGCCACCAAGTCTAGGGAACACTAGGCCTTTGTCCCCGGGGGTCAGGGAAATCCATTTGCTGCGGATTACAGCCGTGGCAGAGGTTCTAGGGAAGTGGAGGGGAAAGATACTAAAAACAGAGCTCTCCAAATCCTGAGCCTAAGGCCCTTGGGGTAAAGTGGGGTGGAGCCTTTCCTAATGGAATCGGAGACTGACAGGAAATGAGAGGTCTCCTCTGCCCCACAAAGGCTGCTGGTATTATCATTCCTGTAGGGGCTTGTGCCTGGAGAGTCTGAAAGGCGGGGTGATGGGGAGACCGTGTTTCTTTGCTCTGGCTCTGCCTCTCTTTGGTTGCTCCTCTGTCAGAGGTGTAAGTCAGTAACAGCAAAGTGTTCAGGCTCTCTAGATGTAGGGGACCTGAGGGAGCCCGCCTAACACCTCTGAGCTGCTGCATTAACATAAATATTCTGATTTACACCAGCCTCATTATGCCTCTGGCAGCTGTCTCACACTACTGATACGCTGGAAGCAATCCAAATGGATTCAGCTCAAATCACTTCAAAAAGTTCCCTCTCCCTCCCCAGTCCTCTGCATGATGCTTCCTTTAGAGTCTCTAGAAACCCAAGGAAATAAATGCAGGGTAACAAACACAGAAATGAAGGATGAGAAAATAAAACGGGACCCATAGCCCTAGCCATCAAAATAAAAGGATTTCGTTGGTAAAGCGAACCACATAACTTAAATAAACTTTTTTGAAGCCTCATTGTTTTCTTCATATGTTCTAGAAAGGAGACTATAGCAAATGCTTCTCTAACAGGCGGGTGCTCCTTGGTTGAAGCACGTGAAGGGGAAAAGGAAGGACTGGATCTCTCTCTTTTGGGAGGAATGTGTGGGTAAGCCATGTTATGCAGATGGGACTGAGGTACAAGCAAGAATGTGTCTGGCCCTGGGCGGCTTTGGACCCATTGCTCGAAGGCATGGCAATCTCACAGCCCCCACCTCCGCACCTCCGAAGGCAGGGGATGGCCCTTCTGCAAAGGGCCGGATAGCAAGTATTTTTGGCTTTGCAGGCCTATGGTTTTTGCCATGACAACTCAACTCTGCTACGCAAAAGCAGCCCTAGACAAGTCATAAGGGGTGTGTGGCTGTGTTCCGACAAACCGTTAGTCACCAGGAAGGGTGGTGGGTCACATTTGGGGTGCAGGCTATAGTTTACAGGACCCTTGTTCTGTGGCAAACTCATTTTTATCCACCAGCCACGTGGCTGGCAAGGTGCTGTGGCATACTGGTTAACGGCACAGACTTCTGTGTTAGTAAGACCTGGGTTCAAATTCCAACCCGGCCACATACCGGCTGTGTATCCTTGAGCAAGTTGGGTCATCTTTTGGGGCTCAATTTCCTCAGCAGTAAAATGAGATCAGATGTCCCTATGGGACCGTTACATGGATTACGTGAAGTGCCGGTACGGTCCTGAGGACAATACTTAGCAAATAGGAAGCATGTGATACACGGCAAGGGTGTGAACCCAACTTGGGATTTAGAAGCAATTCCTTTCACCTCAGGTAGTGAGGATCCCATAAGTTATTTCTCACCATTGGTCACAGGTCAGAGTTACACTTAAAAAAATCTCTTTATAAAGAACCATAGTCCATTTTACCTGTCTAAATCTAAATCTTTGTCTCTTTTTTTTTAGAGCTTTTTTTTTTTAAGATTTTATTTATTTATTTGACAGGGAGAGATCACAAGTAGGCAGAGAGTTTGGCAGAGAGAGAGGGAGAGACAGGATCCCCACCGAGCAGAGAGCCCGATGCGGGGCTTGATCCCAGGACCCTGGGATCATGACCTGAGCCTAAGGCAGAGGCTCCAACCCACCGAGCCACCCAGGCACCCCTCTTTGTTTCTTTTTTAAAGGGTAGATTTTCCAGAAGGCTCTTGAGGAACATAAGATGTAAAGAAAGTTAGTCTCTATATTGTGTTTCAAAATGTATGCCCTGGAACTTCAGCTTCCTAGTTGTGTGACTGAGCAAGTTACGGGACCTCAGGCTTCAGTCTCAACCATAAATTGGGACAATAAGACCATCCTGAGGGACGCCTGTGTGGCTCAGTTGGTTAAGCATCATCTGCCTTTGGCTCAGGTCATGATCCCAGGGTCCTGCGAACAGACCCAGGTCGAGTGCCCTGATCAGCGGGGAGTCTGCTTCCCTCTCTCCCTCTAACTGCTGCTCCCTTTGTGTTCTCTCTCTGTCAAATAAATAAATAAAATCTTAAAAAAAAAATCCATCCCGGAGGGTTGTTGTATTAGATGAGATAATCCATGTAAAGCAGTTAGAACCATGTCTGGCACTCAGCAAACACTTAATAAATGTGAGTTATGATTATTATCCTCATTATTATTGACATTTTTATGATGATTGACACTGCTAAAGGTTCTTCAGAAAAAAACTTTTATTCCAGGGCCAAACAGAAATGCTATTCTACTGGCTGTCCAAAAGACGAACACGTACACAAACCTGGATCCTGTCATTCTGTTCACTTGGCACCTAGCTTTAAGACATTCATCTCTTTAATTTCCTACGTAGCCATGACATGCAGGGTCCATGTCCTTTTGCCTCCAACTTTACGGATTGTTACGCTGAACCGTGTCTCCTCAGAAAGCTACATCAGAGTTCTAACATCCAGTGTGTCCGAATATGAGCTCTCTTGCAAAGAGGGTCATTGTAGATGTGAGTGAGGTCAGAGCAGAGTAGAGAGGGCCCCTGCACCAATGTGACAGGTGTCCTTAGATGAGAATGACATGCAAAGAGACAGATATACACAGGGAATAGACAGCCATGTGAAGACGGGGGCAGAGACTGGAGTTACACTTTCTCAAGCCAAGGAAGGTCTTCAGAGGGAGCGTGGGCCTATGCACTCCGTGATCTCAGACTTCTGATCTCAACAGCTGTGAGACAATACATTTCTGTCATTTCAAGCCACCCACTTTATGGCACAGGCTGGAAAGAGAGTAGGTTGGGGTAGGACTGACGACTTTATTTCCAAAGGAAAAGATACTTTTATTTCCAACAATAACCTCAAAGTTTGAATTTTTTTTTGGGGGGGTATCTGGTGACAGCGTAAATTCTTCTTTAGTGAATTCTTCCTTGTTTTTTCTTTTTTCTTTAAGATTTTATGTATTTGACAGACAGAGATCACAAGGAGGCAGAAAGGCAGACAGAGAGAGGGAAGGAGGCTCCCCGCTGAGCAGAGATCCCAGGACCCTGGGATCATGACCTGAGCCAAAGGCAGAGGCTTTAACCCACTGATTCACCCAGGCGCCCCTCTTCCTTGTTTTTTCTTAGTAGAGCTATGGATGCCTGGGATTTGTGCACAGAAATCTCAGGAGCCAAGGCTATTAAAGAGACCTCTACAAAAATCTCTTCAAAGTTATAAACTTCTAGTTACAAAACAAATAAGATCTGGGGATACACCTCACAGCATGGTGACTATGGTTTATAATACTATACTACATATTTGAAAGTTGATAAGAGAGTGGACCTTAACATTTCTCACCACAAGAAAAAGAATTCTCTAACTCTGTGTGATGGGTGTTAACTAGACTTCCTGTGATCATTTCACGGTAGATACAAATATCAAATCGCTCTGCTATACACCTGAAACTAATATAATGTTAATTATACCTTGGTAAGAACAAAACCTCTCCATCCTAAGCCTCTCCACAAAGCAGGCCTGCGTGTACACGCGTGCGCGCGCACACACACACACACACACACACACCCCTTCCCTTTCTAGGACTCGCCATTCTCAGCATCCCGTCTTAGCCTTGAACTGGCCTGCTGTTCCGGTAAGCCAGCGTAGGCCAGTCTTTCTGCCACTGCTACTTCCCGACAAGCACAACTAAGTCAGGACAGGGATTATGGACAGCAGCCAGGCTTTCAAAATCATTGTTCAAGGGCATGGAAGTTTGTCTATAAATCCTTAACTAGCCTTCTTTTCTCTTTCTCTTCTTGTTCTGCCCTTCCAACCTGGGACATGGCTCAGACCTACGGGGGCAGGTAGGTCTCACTTTATCAGTGGGGTGTGGTCCTTGGGGTTGGGAGTTTGCTCATTGTTAGGGACATCCGCTGAGAGCGCCTTGGAAAAGCGGGGACTGCCCTGTTTTCCTGCTTCTACCTGGGTATGCTCCTCCCAGAACTTATTCCAAGAGTGTAGGCTTCTTCCTTAGAGTTTCCCTTTATGTGCCCTATAAGGGTTTTGGGAATGGGGCTTTATAGACTTTGAGGGATTATAAAGAGATAGACTGCCTGGGATAAAAGTCTTCTGTTACGATTACTTTTGTCCTATTTGTAAGTGATCTTTTATCCACTAGGAGGCCAGTGGTCTCTGGCCTGGTCCTGGGAAAAAATTCTTGCCATTTATTGCTCAGGGCCAAGGGCTTTGTCTCACGCAGTCCTCACAACAACCCTAGAACACAGGGATTATTTCCTCATCTTTCCCACAAGAAAAAACTGAGGTTCAGAAGGGTCCAGTAACTTATCTGAGTCCACAGAGCTAGCAAATGGCAGGTGTAGGAAACCAGGGCTTCGAGTCCCTGCATAAGAGGCAGAATTACTTGTGTTTACTCTGGTCTAGGCCCAGCTGGGCCAGTGAGTTCTTATGAATTAACTTGACTCCTGTTGCCTTGTGTCTGACAGACGGTCTCACCAGAGCCTCTCAAGCAGGGAGGTAAGTCCATGGCAAACCTGTCAACTCGGACTCTCCCGGCGCCTGCCCTGTCCCCTGGCAATCGCACGCGGAGCAGTCACTGGGGCATGTCTCATATCTGTAGGCCCTTCCTTTCAGTGGTATTTTCACGTATCTTACCTTCATATACGGCTGGTTCTGTCCGCGGTGTTTACAAAGTCATCTTCAAGTGTTTAATTGAAAAGTAATACCAAAGAAAAAGAAACACCCCACAGTCCTTTGGAGAGAAGGGGTAAAGGACGCCCAACTTTCCTGATTGCACCCCCCCCCCCCCCACCGTGTGCTGGGTGCAGTGTCAGGGAGGCGGCAGGATGTAGAAGGAGGAGGAGGACTTTGTAATCAGAGAAGGCTGTTTTGATTCCCAACTCTGCCCCCATTGGGAGGATCTCAGGCAGGTTACTTCGCCTCCCTGGGCCTCAGTTTCCTCATTTGTAAACAGTGCCAGGCACACGGATTTCTAAGAGTTATTGGGGAAAGCAAATAAGTGTGCAGCACAGACTAGGCCTTTAAGAATGATCAGCCTCTCTGGGCCTGCTTGCAGCGCTGTTTTAAAGGAGTGATGACTGAGGGGGAAGCGGGCTCTGAGCTGTAACCCGTCCAAGACCGGGTCTCAGTAACTGGGGAGTGCTGTGCAAGTGGGGCAGGGAAGATGAAAAATTGGGGCTTTGAATCTTTTGCAATTACACAATAAACTCTTAGTCCAGGCTCGATTGGAAGCTTTTCTCCTGAGTCCAAAAAGCCTCTCAAATCTCAGGAAGTTTCTTCTTAAGAAAAGAAAAATAAGAAAAAAAAAAAAAGCCCACCTACAGGTGAATCTGAAGAAAGCGATAACAAGAGCAGACGTAGCCTTGCAGTGTACACGTGTGTGTGAGAGGGGTGTTCACACGTGTGTGCACTCGGGTACATATCAGGGGGAGGGAGGGAGGGGAAAGCAAGAACTATTAGCAGATTGAGCTCCTCTCACAACACCAGGCTCTGTGCAGTAAAAGTGCTTTAGAAATCTAGAGAGTAAACGATCACTAAACATTGTTCTTGGAGCTGCTTTTCACACAATGATTTACCGGTTCTCGAGGTATTTGGACTGACTACACTACACTGTCTACTGGCATACATCTTGAGATTTAAGCTTCCTTTCTCCACTCCCTCCTCCCACCCTCCCGTCCTCTCTTGGGGACAGTTCCCTCCTTGGACCCTCACTGCTTTGGCCCAGCCCACCATTTAGAAGACTCGGCCATTCCTAAGAGGCTTTCCCTTGCTCGCCTTCTGCCCTAGCAACTCGGCCTTGCAGCTGCTTCAGAGCTCTGGAATTACAAAGCAATTCCTGAGTCCCGCAGGCCCGGCTCTGGGGCCTTCTTTCCCTCATTTGTCCCAAATAATGGCCTCTAATTGCTATTAACATTCCTCTCTAGCAGAAACATACTGCACGTCTGTGGTCAGCCTATGATCTACTGTGACCACCAGCCCTCTGCTTCCTATTGCACTGGGAATGTTATGCTTTCTTCCATTTTATACCCAGAGGTTTGCTTTTCCTCTCTTAGCATGCTGGTTGGCTTGCAGCTTCTTATATTTCTAACCTGTCCTGTCACTGGTTGCAGGGGAAAACGATCTCAGTGGGGTAGATCGCCCTCCATCTTCCACTCTTTCCAGCCAAATAGAACTTTACCTTACTTCTTTGCTCATATTTACGAAACGTAGGTAACTAATTTTGATAGCTAGAAGAGGCAGAAGTAGGACTACAGAGTGGAAATCGTAAGGAGATAGATTTCAACTCCACGGAGAAAAGAACTCACTAACAACTGGAGCTGGGAACAAGTGCAGCGGGCCATGCTAGGTGTGGGTATGTGGAAGGAGGGCTGCGCAGAGCTGGTTCCCAGCAGATGGAGTTGAGCGGTCAGAGGCGGAGCAACCACGTGGCAGGTGTGCTGCACGCAGTCTTGCCTCTAGGATCTCTTTTAACACTGCTAGCATCTAATTCCATGAAAATCTTTTACTGGGTGCCAGAAATCCACCTGAAAGTTTAGGCTTTTGCCTATTTTTGAGCTTTTCCCATTTATGAATGTTCTAAATGCTAATCTTGTTTGTCAAGCCACAGGACGGCGTCTAGATGGTTTTCACCATTCTGGTTACTAATGCAAAGAATAAACTCCATTCGTATGAACTTCCTGTTTCTTATCATCTACTTGGATGGAGGAAACCACTGTTCTTATCTCATGGATGGGACAGCCACAGAATGGCTAAGTAGGAAAGCTGATCTCTTTCGGATTCCCAGAACGCTAGTTAACTACACAACTTGCTCACCCAACCACCATCCATCTCTCCGTCCTCTCCATGCTTATTGAACAATTATTATGTGCCTGGTACTGAGTGGAATACAAAAATGACTCAGATATTGATTTCTTAAGGAGCTAACGGTTTAAGAGGAGAAATAAGAAAGATACATAAATAAATATAACTGGAGTAGGGAAACTTTTTCTATAAAAGGCCAGATAGTAAATAGTTCAGACTTTGCAGATCACATATGGCCTCTGTTGCATATTCTTATTTGATCCTTAACCATCACCCTACCCCACCCCCCAATAGGTAAAAATGTAAGAACCATTCTTGGTTCTGGGACCATACATAAATGGACTGTGTGCTGGATTTGGCTTGTGGGCCCTAGTTTGCTGGCCTTTAAGCATGTAATAAGGTATAAAGTGATAACCTTTGGTTGAGCTAGAAGTTTCATTTGAAGTAGGTTTTTAAAGATGGGTTTGATTGATACTTTGGAAATGGGGAAGGGGTAAGCTAGGTGGAAGGAGGGCAATTACACGTGAGCCCCTGTTTTCTCTTTATAGAGCAGAAGTTTTCAAAGAATGGGCAGTATCACCTGGGAACTTATTACAAAGGCAGGTTTTCAGGTCCACAGTGGTTCTCAAACTTTGGCATCTGTGAGAATCACCTGGAGGGTTTGGAAAACAGATTCCTGGGCCCCACCTCCAGATTTCTGATGCTGCTGGTCCAGGGACTGCACTCTGAGAACAATAGTCTTAAGGAATATCTTGTTCTACCTGCATACCGGGCGTGGATACGCTGCAGAGCACCTGGTTCATTCCACTTAGTGCCCGGACTCAGAAAGGGGCTCAGAGTCACTGGAAACCGGGTGACAGCTCTTTTCCCCCCATAGCAGGAGCCCTCAGTCTGTTAGGCTCACCCACTGGAGGCAGCAAGTGCTTGTGGGGGGCTGTGTGGTTAGGATATTTCTGTCTGAATCTTGGTTATTGGCCTACATTCTCTTTTGCTCCTGATACATTTCTGTATTTTTGCCACTGCTATAAAATGGTCCTCTTGGAATTATTTTGGGGACTACCTCCTTTGACCAGTTTAAAAAAAAAAAAAAAAGAAGAGGAAGACAGTGTTTCTATTTTAGCATTTAGATTAAATGACTTCTAAAAAGTCAGATGCGGGGCTCAGAGAGGCTGGGCTGAGGAGGGGGAAGCCAGAATGTACACAGAGGAATCTCAGAGGAGGCTACGGGCAAGCAGACACGGGAGGAGTCATTAATCTGGGAGACAATGAATGGCAAAAGGCAATTAGCTTGCCTGGGGTTGTAGCAAGCCAATGAAGTATGCAGTATGGCAACTGAGGGTCTAGTGTAAGGGCAGGGTCATTGCTAGGGAACTCAAAAGGAGGATAAGATAAGGGAGGTTAGGGGGTGGGAAAGCCATCTGGGGCTGGCAGGAAGGGAAAGGAAAGCCCTCACGGTCTCCATGGATATTATTAGCCAGTGGAAGTGTCCAGGTGTAGCCATATACTTGTCAGGGTACCACATGCTGTTACGCTGGGAGACAACCTTGAAAATGAACCAAGTGCTTCAGTGCATGTGCACACACACCAATGCACACGCGCCACACACCTGCGTGCACACATGTGTGCACAGACACACAGACACAAACACTCTCTTTACATTCCTCTTCAGCCACCTGCCCTGTCTAGCCAGGCGGAGCGGTAGGCTGAGGACTGCCCGGCTGAATAACGGGAGGACCACACGCCTGAACACTGACGGAGTTTTAGCAGACACAATTGTGAACTTCATTCAGTTTATGGGGCTTCCTTCCACATTGTAAAGCATGCTCGTTTTTTTCTCCGTCCCACGCCTCATTCACATGCGCATTCTCACGCTCTGTTCCTTGCGGGCGCTCAATAGCCACGCTAATGGATTCTTCTCTGCCTACACACGTTCTCGAGACACACTCATTTATTCATCCTCACTTGGAGTCATTTTCATATATTAAACACTACATCCTGCTTCTAAAAATCACTTCAAATGTCAAAGTTGCTTCCATAGCTTCTGCTCCTGCTGTCTGCAGAAACTGCTAGCTTTGTCATTCTTATAAAAAAAGAAGAGGAACCAATATTGGCCTGACTGAGTAAAGAGCCCAACCCAAAGCAGATTGTCCTACCGTGGGATGCAGGTTTGTGGCTGTGGTGTCCCCGCCTTCAAGACCATCCCATTTATCTCTCTTTGTTTCACTCCCTCTCTCTTCCTGCACAATGCTGCAATCACACACATACTCCGGGTTGGGAAAAAAAAAGGACAGCCTAATTTCCTGATGATTATGTTGTTACCTAGCAACAGCCAATGAGGGGCTGGGCTTTTTGCCTGCAGTATTTCATGCAAATAGTTTGGAGAAATTGCAGGGTAACCCAGCCTGCTTAGTCTGTCTTCTCAGGGGACGAATTACAGAATAAAACCAACCCAAAAGGGGACTATTGAAGTCAGGCACATGCTGCAGATAGCAGGCCATCTGATCTCTTTCCTTCATCCCCTCTGTGTTGTACCCCCTAACAAAAGCATGCAGGTTCCACAGACAGACACTCAGGGAGGCCAAAAAGTTGAAAAGAGGCTCATGAGCCACCATCCTTTACCCTGGATTTCTGTCCTTAATAACTACAGCTCAGAGCAACCTCTAATATTCTGGAAACTATACCATCCTGGGAAGGCGAGGAATACCACATTCTCAGTAGCTGTCAGAGGAGGACATGAAGGAGAATCCTCCACAGCCCTCCTGTTCAGAAAAGAGCTAAAACCTAGCACTTCTAGCCTGATTTAAGAGCCTTATCTATGTCCATGCTGGCCCATCTAGCAGGAGAAAACCCACTGTTTACAATAGCACTCTCCCTGGTGCCAACTGGCAAATCCTCATCCAAATGTCTGAACAATGAGAGAAGCCACATCACTCATAAGACCCCTTCAAAAGATGTTTCTGTGCTTGTTTTCCCAACAAGTACTGAGCATTTGATGCAAAATGCTGTCAGGAGCCATGATACCAACTTTCAATAAGGTCCAGGGGCTGGATCATGCAGATCTGGACTGAATAAAAAGTGTACTCAGAAGACAGTGTCCAGGTCTGTCCCCTCTGGGAGAGTGGGCCAGGCTTCAGATGGTAGGAATCAGATTTCAGTAGTTCGTTTTGTTGTTGTTGACTCAATGCTCAGTAATCCAGCGTGAAGGCAAGAAAAGACTGTGACCTCAGCTGCTGGATAGCTCTTCACGGTGCACCTAATGTGGACGTTAGCAGGCCGTCTTGGGAAGGTGTGTTGTTGGCTACACAGGGACAGTGCATAGAAATTTCGATCAGCCTGTTACCACCAGCATGGAAAACCAGTTCAAATCCCCTACCTTATTGAGTTGTAGCTTCTACATATTTGTTAAGATGGAGATGATTATACTCCAATCATTATACAAAGGTGGTGACAGCTCTCCAATATTTGACACTCACAGCCTTACCTTACCGAAAGCCATATTATAGAACATGCCCTCCAAACAAACAAAAAACCCCCCCAAAACCTGTCAATGTGCCTTTGTTCAGAAAGGTAGAGTTAAAGAATACCATGCATCTGGAGGGTTGGATAACTCTTCCTACCCTGGTTTATAGTCATTTCAGAAATTCTTTGAGTCAGGCACTTTTATCCTTATAACCTTGGTTTACATATCATAAACCCCATTTTACAGAAGAGGAAACTGATGAGTGACTTGATCAAGCTATATAGTTATAAAGTGGCAAAGCTGGGATTAAAAAGCAATGTCCAAATCATGCCTGATCATGCCCAGGTCCTTATAGCAAAAACATAGAGGGAAAAAGAGGTCAGCAACAGAAAGCCACCTTTCAAAATTTAAAAAAAAAAAAAGGATTTTTTTTTTTGCATTTATTATAGGTACCCAAAGTTATTTCAACTGGTGTTTACTGCTAGACCTTCAGTGACTCCTACCTCTTTTTGCACATTTGAACCACCAGATAAGCATGTCAGAAATAGGTATGCCTGAGTCTCACTCCAGACCAATAATTAAGAATTTCTGGGGGTTACAGGGGAGGCAGTTTTTTTTGTTTGTTTGTTTTGTTTTGTTTTTAAAGAAAGAGCAAGCAAGAGGTGGGGAGAGGCAAAGGGTGAGAGAGAGAACCATAAGCAGGCTCCTCACCCAGTGTGCAGCCCAATGTGGGCTCGATCTTATAAGCCTGGGATCATGACCTAAGCCCAAATCAAGAGTTGGATACTTAATGGACTAAGCTACCCAGATGCCCTGGCAGTGTATTTAAAGAGCTTCCTAGGAATAGCATGGCGCTTTGGAAAATGGTTTGGTAGTTTCTTATGTAACTAAATGTACATCTACTTCCGTTCCTAGGAATTTGTTGAAGCAAAATAAAAACACATGTCCACATAAAGACTTGTACAAACATGTTGCTCGCAGCTTTATTCATACTAGCTAAAAAATTATGGTATTTTCATACTATAGACTACTATGCAGCAATAAAAAGGAACAAACAATTGATGTTGGCAACAAAAACAGACAAATCTCAAAAATGGTATGCTGATGTCCACAATAGCCAAACTATGGAAAGAACCTAGATGTCCACCAACAGATGAATGGATAAAGAAGATGTGGTATATATATACAATGGAATACTATGCAGCCATCAAAAAATGAAATCTTGCCGTTTGCAATGACATAGATGGAACTAGAGGGTATTATGCTGAGTGAAATAAGTTAATCAGAGAAAGACAAATATCATATGCTCTCTCTGATATGAGGAATTTGAGAGACAGGGTGGGGGGTTTGTGGGGGGAAGGGAGGGGAAAATGAAACAAGATGGGACTGGAGAGGGAGACAAGCCATAAGAGACTCTTAATCTCAGGGAACAAACTGAGGGTTGCTGGGGGTGAGGGGAAGGGAGAGGGTGGTTGGGTTATGGACATTGGGGAGGGTATTTGCTATGGTGAGTGCTGTGAAATGTGTAAGCCTGGTGATTCACAGACCTGTACCCCTGAGGCAAATAATACACTATATGTTAATTTAAAAAAAGACCAAAAAATGGTATGCTAGATGACAAAACAAAAAACAAACAAACCCTATGCAAGAGTACAATCGGAGCAGTTCCACTTATATGATGTTCTAGGAACAAGAAAAATTAATCTATGGTGGGAAAAATCAGAGTGATGGTTGTCTCTGCGAGTTGGGGGTGGGAGTGGGGGGGTAGGGAGTGACTGGAGAGGGGGCGTGAGGGAACTCCTGGTGAGGGCAGTGTTCCAGAGATCGAGAGTTGTTTTACATGGCTGTGCTCATTTGTCAAAACTCACAGAATGGTGTACTTCAGACTTGTGCTTTACACTGTTAGTCAATTTTATCTCAAAAAAAAAAAAAAAAAGAGAAAGAAACAAACACTGAACTCTAATGACATGCATGCTGAAGTACTTAGGGGTAAAATATACTGATCCTTGCAACTCACTCTGAAATGTGTGACAAGATATAAGACGGACTGATGAGTGGACAGATGGATGGCGAGTTGGACAGATACATGACAAGGCACGTACGGCCCAATGTTAATTGTAGAATCTAAATACATGTAATGTTCACTGGTAATTTTTTTCAGCTTTCTGGTATATTTAAAATTTTTCAGAATGAAATTTGGGGGGAAGTTCCCCATGTGATTCCAATGAGCAGACATGGGGATAAAAGATAAATTTCAATTCTCTTAGTTGAAAAGGATGAATGAATAATGAATGCTGTGCCCCTAATTTCCAGAGTTGATTGTAATCATAACCTCCCACCCCCAACACACACATAAAAGAAAAGAAAAAAAGTCAGAATTCCTGGAATAAATATCCAGGTTGAAACAAGATGTCTAGGGTCAGGCGAAACCTTGCAGAGACACTAGGCCCACTTCCCACTGGACTCACGTAGGACACCTCACTCAATGTACCATCTGATGGGACAAAATACTTGAAATCGGGACAGGTTTGGAAAATCTGGGCAATATTATATTTATGCTCTAGAACTAAAAACTGTAAACCAGCCTCAGCCAGTATGAGGGTAAAGTGCTACTTACCACTCTGTCTATGGCTTAAAAGCTCTTAGTTAGCTCCTGATTCCCCCCCAGGGCTTACACTTCTGATCTTCTCAGACTCTGTAATTTCCATAGCTCCACTTCCCCCTGGCGGCCCGCAGATCCACAGGGAGAGTGGGGTCAGGTATTTAGAGAGGAATAAGCTGGTGTGGGGTGTCCCAAGGGATCTGAGTGGACAGCTGATTCCAGCAGGGTGGGGAGAGAGCGAGGGAGGACAGAAGGGAAACAGTGCTGTCAAGTGCAATATGGAGGGAGCCCCTAGTCCCTGAGCTGCCCCATTTATTCTGCATAATTGCTTCATTTCCACTGGCAGTGTATCTCAAAATGAATTTCATTACTAGTGCCTTGGATATCATATTGATTACCAGTTTCATCGATTCTTATCTTGCTAATTAGCATATAAATTAGCCATTTGGGGGAAGCATTAGGCAAAATTGAATTTTCTCCTTAATCTTCTTTCAGAAGGTAAATGAAAATGGATGTGGCCTGTGAAGGCCTATGGCCTTCCTATGACACAATCTACGTGTTTTCCCAGCCGAGGAACCCTCTTGTTGAGGGATGGAGGAGACTCATGGAAGAAGTCTTCCTACCCCATCTTACTGCAGTCAGAACCCCTTAAGAGTTATCAAGAGAATCTGAGACTGAGGATAGGTCTGCAAGTGGAGATGTGTTTCTCTGAGCTGACAGCCAGCAGCTCCCACATACACACAAGAGAAGGTTCCGTGACACAGTAATCCCTGTGGTGTCATTCTCCCAAGCCTGGAACCCAGAACACCATTCTGGTTGGGCGGCAAGACGAGAGGTCAGGGGCCAGATGGTCTGGGTCTGGCTGGGAACGCCTCCTCTGCCAGCTGTGTAATCTTAACCTCTCTAAGGCTTAGTGCCCTCATCTGTAAAATGGGGATATGCTGCACTGACTTCACTGGGTAGCTGTGAGGATTGAGAGAGAGAGGCTCAGCCGGGCACCTGGCACACAGGAGAGCTCCCAGAATGTTAGCATTCTCCAGCAGAGAAGAATCTTGGGAAACTAGACATCAAGGGTTCTCCAGAGGGAGCTGCTCAGCATCAAAGTAATCCTCACTCCAAACTCCCAGGTGCTCAGTCCCTAGAACAGTCCTTTGTCCCTTAGTCACAGACTATTAGTCAGGCCAGCTCAGTCCTTAGGATCTTGGCAGGCTCACATCACCAGGAACAGGTTGAAAATGAAGAATCCTGGGCCCCACCTGAGGCAGTATACAAAGCATCTTCATTGTAACAAGATTCCCAGGTGATTCATATGCATATTCCAGGTGATTCTTATCATATCAAAATTTGAAAAGCCCTGTTTCAAGTCAACCCGGCTGTGGACTGAAAGTCTGGTCCCTCCCCACATTCCTAAACTGCAACCCTACCTCCCAGTGTGTTGGCATTAGGAGGTGGGGCCTGGGGACAGTGAGTGGGGTTACATGGTTGTGAGGGTGCAGTCTTGAGAAACAGGATTAGCGCCCTTCTAAGAGCTAGCAAGAGCTTGCTTCCCCTGCTTGGTTCTCTGCCTTGGGAGGATGCCACCCGAAGTTGGCCGCCTGCAGTCCAGAGAGGGCTCTCATCAGCCCTGAGGACCCCCAGCACCTTGACCTCAGACTTCCATCCTCCAAAACTCTAAGAAATAAATTTTGCTCCTTTCTCAGCCACCAGTTTATGGCATTTTGTTGGAGTGGCCCAGGCTAAGACATCCCCTTCATTAAAGTCTTGCACAGTCAGAGAAGAAAGGGCCTTGGAGATTAGCTGCTCAAACACAGCAGCTCAGGAAGCTAAGGTAAGTCGCCTAGACTCACTCAGTCTGTGGCAGAGCCCAGATGAGGCTTTTGGTCCCCCCACGCTGAGGCTAGCCCAGGTTCTGCAGGGCCTTCCTGAGGCTGGAAGGTTTTGCTCTCTCCCCTTGCAGTGGCCTCAGCGGTGGGGTTTTCCCCCCAGCCTGAGCTGCATCCATAATGAGCTCTGGAAGGAGGAACTCTGGTTCCAGTTGGACTATGTTGGGAGCTGTGAGGCCTGGTTACTCAGATGACATCACTGGAGGAAACTGATACGATGGAGGGGAAAACTGAAGAGCGTTTTTCTCACCCTGATAACCTCTGCGGACTCCTGCCCTGGGAACTGTGGATGCTTCAGGTAAGGACTCGCGCTGACGCCCCACAGAGGGCACCTAGGTGGCCCAGGGGGTGGGCAGCTGGGAGACAGGGTGGGAGGAGGCCTGTTTTCCACTCGATACCCTTTTGTTTCTTTACTGTTTTGCTCTCTATGCATGTAAAACATATCCAGAAATTGGTTAGTTAATAATAATTTTAAAAAAGAATGCCTCAGATAGAAAAGCCATGAAAAACAATAGCCCATCTGGCCCTGCCATTATGTCATCTACTCCACTTAGAGCTGTCCTGCTTTCTCTCTCTCTCTCCTCCTGGAACCTGCAAGGTTCAGCCTCATGGAGAGCTGGAACACAGAGCGGTGAGCGGATTCTGAGGCCAGCCTGGAGACCCGGGACTCTGATCTCGCCTCGGGGCTGTGAGCAAGATTACCTTTTATCCCCATTAGCTTGCGAAGTGCTTTGCCCACTATTAAATGCTATTAAGTAAGTGTAATTACGCTTTAAACCCACCTCCACCCCACTAAGTCTTGGCAAGAGGAAGGAGAGGACTTGCCTCCAATGGGGTTTTCACTAGATTTGTATTAACCAGGCAAAACGAAGGGGACAAAGCCTGTTATGAACGTAATACGCACAGTCTCGTCCCGTTGTTGTGAATTACGTGTTACTGGATATAGAACTAGATGGGAGGATATATACCAAAATGTTAATAATAATGGCTGCTTAGGGTGGTATGGTCACTGCTAATGTTTATTTTCTTGTTTGTGCTTTATTTTCCAAATTGTCTATATTTTTTCAATTATCTGGGCTGAGACATCACAATATTCTCAGCATAAAACAGAAGTGAAGGGGTGCCTGGGTGGCTCAGTGGGTTAAAGCCTCTGCCTTCGGCTCAGGTCATGATCCCAGGGTCCTGTGATTGAGCCCCGCATCGGGCTCTCTGCTCAGCAGGGAGCCTGCTTCCCTTCCTCTCTCTCTGCCTGCCTGCCTC
This sequence comes from Mellivora capensis, assembly GCA_004024625.1. NCBI lineage: Eukaryota > Metazoa > Chordata > Mammalia > Carnivora > Mustelidae > Mellivora > Mellivora capensis. The sequence continues at coordinate 99,807 of PISX010003159.1, read as the reverse complement.
TCTGCCTGCTTGTGATCTCTGTCTGTCAAATAAATAAATAAATAAAATCTTAAAAAACAAAAAACAATAAAAAAAAACAAAACAGAAGTGAAAAATGAAAACCTCAGGGAAAGGGTGCTCATTTCTCCATCTGAACAAGTCCTGGTCATTCAGAAGCTGGTGGTACAGGTCTGTCCACATTGGCCCACAGCATCCCGACACCCACTCAACCGGGCCTTGGGCATTCCTGGTGCCCTCAACACATATTCCAACGGTTCCAGGGACTACTTGGTATTTTACAGAGCTAGAAAGCACACAAAGATGGGAGGCATCAGACTCCTAGGATCAATTCCAGCAGAGAGCACAACCCCTGACCCAGATAGTGACCACAGAGTGTTCTTGGGGCAAGTTACTCAACAGTTCACTTCACTTAGCGCCTCTGGGAAGGTAGGTGAAAAAGATGTGGTTTCTGTCTTCAAGGGCTTTGACGATCTTGTGAGGATGATGGACCTAGGTATAAGGAACTAGTTCTGCCACAGATGTACAAAGGGAACAGTTGGAGCCCAGCAGTGTAGGGCAGTGGCTCTGGGGTTACCCAGGCCTGGATGGGACACACCTCTGCCATCCACTGTCAGTGTGACCTGGGACCGTGTGCTGTACCTCGCCGAGTCACTGTTTCCTCATCTCTAAAAGGGAGATGGCAGCCCTTGAGGTGGCACTGTGGGGAACAGGCTGGGGGCCTGGGAGGTGTGGCATACACAGTAGGCACTCACGAAGGGTACTGCCATTATTCCTGTTTTGGACACTGAGCTGACAAGGGCCATGAGGGACCACACCATAGTCACATTACCCTCACCACTGTTACCTTTTGGAAAAGTTCCATGGAAGCATATGATTATAGGTGAATGGATACAGAAAGGCTCAGTTATTGGCTCCAAGTTTTCCTGGCTGATGCCATACACGCAGGCCAATCTTTTTCTCTGCTGTAATGGCCTTAAACATGGCTGCCTTTGGAGATGTGTAGGGGCCTGCTTAGCCTCTGAACCACTTTCCCGTTTTCTAAGCCTTACAGGGCCCAATGGGTGGCTTGTGTCTTAGGGTTGTAACTCAGTTCACTCTTTTGAAATTTTCAGAGCAAGGCCCCTCTACCAGTCACTGATTTGGCAAAGAAGCAGGTGCTGCTGGGACTCGGGGAGAGGAAGGAACAAAGGAAGAGAAGTTACAGCACTGACCTCCAAGCAATTTTAGGTGGGAATGTTCAGGATATATGTAGAGCAGTGGCATGCGGAAGGAGGCTTTAAAATATTTATAAGATAATATGAAATGAATGTAACTAACTCACAGTTACACCTCGTTTTCCCAGCAACTATGTTTCTGAAAATTGATTATCAATATTTTTATTTGTAAGGCCTTGGGGGCTCATAGAAATCAGTAAGAAAAAATATATATAACTTAGTAGGAAAATAGGCAAAGGATATAAATAAACAGTTCACCATCACTTATAAAAAAAATTGCAAGTGAAAAACCTATAAAGGAATGTTTATCCCAATATTTAAAGCAATGCAAGGGCACCGGGGTGGCTCAGTCGGTTAAGCGTCTGCTTTTGGCTCAGGTCATGATTCCAGGGTCCTACACCAGGCTCCCTGCTCAGTGGGGAGTCTGCTTCTCCCTCTTCATCTGCTTCTCCCCCAGCTCATGTGCTCTCTCTTGCTCTTTCTCTCTCAAATAAATAAAATCTTTTAAAAAATCCCAAAGAGATGCAAATCAAAATAACACCTGTAAGATTGTCAAACATTTAGAAATGTGATAATACCCAGGCTAAATAAGGTGGGTAAATACATTCCTTATACTGCTGGTGGGAGTGCGATTTGGAATATCATTTTTGCAGGGCAATTTGGCAAGAGATATCAACATTTTAATGCACATGCCATTTGACCCAACCATTCTGCTTATAGGAATTTATACCCTAGGGATATATATTCCCAATGTATTTTGAGATATCTGTATTAGGATGTTCACTATAGCACTGTTGGTAACGGCCAAAACCTGGAAACAAACTGAGCATTCATCAGCAGTGCCACAGTAGGAATGCTGAGAACACCGGGAGTAATAAACAGTGAGAATAGTAACTACTAATATTTATTGAGCATTTACTATGTGGTGGATAGTTGCTGATGCTTTATGCACGTATCTCATTTACACTGTGTAACGATTCTACAGTAGGTATTGCTACTTACCCATTTTATAAATGAGGAAAATAAGACTCACAGAGGTTAAGAGGCTTGTCTGAAGTCACACAGTAGGTAACAGAACAGGATTCCCAGATAGGCAGTTTGGTTCCAGAGCTCACGGGCTTGCTCCCATGCTCACTTGTGTGCATGCTTCTCTCTCTCTCTCTCATACATACATGCACACCAGAACACTCTGCATCAGTTAAAAGGAGTTAGTCAGAATTGTACATGTTGACATGGAAAGATCTCGAAGACCGATTATTAACTGTAATTCCACGTTGGAATAACATACTTCACACACCCCTTCCCTTTCCCTTTGTGTTAACAAAAAAGTGGATATGGCCATAGATCATTTTTCTTTATATTTAAAAAGTAGTAAATAAAAGCATCAGGGAAATTATCTGAAAAGGAAAGGACTCCAGTCCAAATATAAATTCTTTCCTAATGTAAAAATTACCACCATTATGTTTGGGAAGAGGGCTGGTCAATGTACCTTTCAGTTGTGGGTTTTCCTAAACTAACTGATTTCCACAGGCTGGTAAGGGAAAGAATGGGGGGAGGGTAGTAAGACAGTCTTGAAGGTCAAGGTAAGATCTAGCCTTAAAAGTGAGAGGAGGAGACTTTGCAGATTTGTTTATAAAAAGAAGTGATTGATACAATTCAATTTTTTTGAGGAGGAGTGTTCCAATGGCTGTGTGTGGGTTAGAACAAGCTGTGGAAACATAGGAAGAACGTGTGCGGGCGTTACCATCGCAGTGTGAACAGGAGGTTGGGAAAGTCTGGACCCACATGCTGGGTGTGAATTTCGTTAGGAAAGGCAGCACAGCTGATGTGTTTCCGGAGGAAACCCCGTTTAGGGTAGGGAACTCTGCGCGTCAGCTACCTGTCCAGTTTCACCACTCGCTGCTCTTTTGTATTCTGATGGATTCCCCCTTGGTCAGGTCCTCCTCATAATGTGGCTGGGTTCCTGTTCTGTTCTCACAGGTTTTCCCTCTGTCTAATGTCCCTTCTCCTCTAATTCATCATGCCCAGCCCCACTGGTTTGAGATGTCTATATAAATCTATATTTTCTACTGACTTCTCAGCCCACTTCCTTCAATACCTTCATAGTTAAACTTCAGGAAGGAATTCATGCAATTTCATGTGAGTTACTGCCTTGTCATGCATGTTGGACCCACCTATCCCAAATCCCTATTCATTCATTCAAAAGAGTACTGAACGTCAACCATGTACCAGGGGTCGATACAGCAGTGGGACACTGGGGATACTTCCTTGTGGGGTGTACACTCCAGCTGGGGGAGAAAGAAAAACAAGTATCTGGCCGTGTTAAATGTCTCAGAGAAAAGTAAAGTAGGATCAAGGGGACAGGGGTCCTGGGGTGGTAGGGAAGGTTGTTATTATATAGGGAAGGACTTTTTAAGGGACATTTGAGCAAAAACCTGATAGAAATGAGGAAGAAAGTGAGCCACGTAGCTATCTGGAGGAAGATCATCCCAAACATAGAGAAGAATTACTTTGTGCAAAGGCCCTAAGGTGAGGTGATGATTCATGTGTTTGAAGAAGAGTAAAGTTAAAAAAAAAAAAAAAAAGGAAAGCCCCAGTGTGGCTGAAGATGGAGTGAGAAGGGCTGAGGAGAGTGTGGTATAGTGCAGACTGAGCTGTGTGGGCCAGTGGTTCTCACTGGGGGTGATTTTACCCTCTACGGGACATCGGGCAACATCTGAATGTATTTTTGGCTTTCATGATTAGAGGCTGGGGTGCTACCGGCACCCCGTGGGTAGAAGCCTGGGGTGCTGCTCAGTATATGCTGTGCACAGACTACTCCTCCATAAAGAATAACCTGGCCCGAATGTCAGCAGTGTCAGGGTTGAGGAACACAGATACAAGGCCCTGTAGACCAGTGCAGGGACTTTGGATTTTACTCCAAGTAAGCAGGGAAGTGACTGGGGGCTGGGAGCAAAGGAGTGACATGGTCTCAGCTACGTTTTAAAAGTCTCACTCTGGTTGCTGCATGGAGAGCAGACTGGAGAGGGGCCGGTGCCGAAGCGCAGACCCGACAGGAGGCTTCTGCGGAGATCTGGGCAGGAGATGACGGTAGCTGGAACTAGGGCATCTCGATAAATGTAGTGAGAAGGCATCTGATTCTGAATGTACTTTGCAGGTCGACCTGAGATAATGTCCTGATTTCATCAAAAGGAAGTTTTACCACTTGGCCTTCTTACTGGGCCACCTGTATGCCAAGCTCATTCCGGCCTTTGTTCTTGCTCTTCTCCTCCTGCCTGGCATGCCTTTCTTATTTGGGCAAAGTCCATTCATATGGATTTCAGGATGTCAATAGAGAACCTTCCTTAAACAACACAGCCCTCTCTTCTCCAAAGCAGCTATAGATTTTAGAGTCCACACCTCTCAATTTAATCCTCAATATGCTTTTAACTGTACAACTATATACTGAGATACCCTGTTCTATGGGGAAAACTGACTGGGTGTTTGCTGTCCCTTTATTAAAATGGTACTGGCTGTCCTAGCTACCCCTTCTGGCAGAACAAGAACTCAAATGTTTAAAGTGAAAGCATAGGGAAAGAAGAAACAAAATTGCCATTATTTGCAGATTACATGATTATGTATATGGAAAATCCAACCGAATCTACATTTAAATGGAATGAGTAGGAGTTTGCAAAATTTTTTAGACTGCAAAATCAATGTATAAAAATCAATTATGTTTCTATATATTAGCAATAAAGAGTTATAAATGAAATTTGAAAAGATAAACTGTTTATAATAGAAACAAAAAATGTAAAGTACTCAGGAATAGACCTAGCAAAAGATGTACAAGACACTTATGGGGGAATTATAAAAATTCACTGGAAGACACTTAAAATGACCCAAACAAATGAAGACTTAGCCTATGTTTGTAACTTGGAAATCTCTATATTATATAAATTTCATTTATTCCCAAATCAACTTATAGATGAAACACAATTCCAATGTAAGTCCCAGTAAGTTTTTTTAAAAATAAACTTGACAAGCTGATGCTAAAATTTATATGAAAAATGCAAAGACCGAGAATAGGCAGGTCACACTTGAAGGGAAGAATGATGTCGGGAGAATTGCCCTATCAGGTATCAAGCTATAGTAACTTAAAAAGTATGATATCAGCTCTGGGATAAACCTTGTTCTTGAGAACCAGTTGCTAGCATCTCTTACCAACTTCCCACGCATTCTGTGACATCATGTTGGTAGCTTGCACCTGGTCATTGTGGGAGTATTTATAACATACAAATCGGCAATGCTACATTTCAGGTCTTTTTGCGTGTTTCGGAGAGGCGAGAATAGAGCTGGTTGGAAATATCTACCAGCGTACCACTGAGTGAAACCAAACAGAGATTCCCCAAACAGAGCCACACATTTGTGAACACCTGTTATATGACAGATGGGTCTATCAGGTCAATCAAGAAGGGATGGACATGTCATTAAATAGTGCTGGGAAAATCAGGTATCTATATGGAAAAAGACCCAAACAAACCCCAAACTGATTCCCTACCTCACACCAAACCCCCAAATCAATTTTAATTAAATACTTAGGTAGAAAAGGCAAAAATATAAGACTTTTAGAAGAAAATGTGGGAGAAAGGCATTATGACTTCAGAGTAGGAAAAGATTTTTAAATAAGAGAAGACTGATAAAATTTGACTACATTAAAATAAAAAACTTCTGTTGATTAAAAGGTATCATAAATAAAGTGAAATTCAAGACTTCCCCTGAAAATAATGTTTTCAACACACATAAGTAAAAAAGAATTTCATCTAAAATATTAAAAAATATCTATGACTCAATAAGAAAAAGATACAACAGAAAAAATGGACAATAGAGTTGGATTTTCTCGTTTGTGAAATAGTACATGGCCCATAAACATATAAAGTTTTTCTTCCTTATTTAATAGCCACGGAAATGCAAATTAGAACCACAATGAGATAAAATGTCATACTTATCAGATCAAGCAGTTTTAGAGTTTCCCAACATCAAACACTAGGGAGGATCTGGAGCAGTGGTAACTCTCCTGAGAGGGCAGGAGCGTAAAGTCATATAATCACTTAAGAAAACAGTTTGTACTTCACAGTAAAGTTGAGCCTACCTATACCCCATACTCCATGCCCCAGAAATTCTACTTCTATGTATGCACCCATCCTAGAAAATCTCTTACAGAAGTTCATAAGGTGACATGCATGATGATGCTCATGGCAGTGTTGTTTATTACTGCAAAAACTGGAAATGTCCATCAAAAGCAGCATTTAAGAATAAATTTTTGTATATTTAATACACTAGTATGCAATAGTAAAAATGAATGATGTAAACAGTCTCATGTATTACTACAGACAAATCTGAAAAGCATAATATTGAGAAATAGAAGTGAGACCCAGGAGAATGGACACAGCAGGATTCCCTTTACACAGAATTCAAAAACAGTCAAAACTAAAACATACATTGTAAAAATAACAGTATATTGTTTAGGAAATCATTCATGTATTAGTAAAGCCACAGAGAAAAAGCAAGGGAATTCTTATTACAATGGTTGGCAGAATAATAATTCTGGATGGAGGAAGAAGGTAGATGCAACCAGGGAAGTATCTTCTAAAGTTCCATTAACTTGGGTGATCACTAAATGTTGTTCATTTTATTAATTATTCTTCAAATTATACACGTATATATTATACATTCTATGCAGCTTAACATTTTACACTAAAACAAATGAAAAAAGTATATCAAGCACCTTACATATGCAAAGGCATTGTAACTGCATGCTTAAGACTGACTCAAATTCTACTACCACTCTGCTGAAATTACTTTCATTGGGGTCAAAGACTACTATCACTAATCTAAAAAACATTTTCATTCCTTATTTTCTTTGACATCTCAGTAGCATTCAACATTGCTGACCATCCTCTTTCCTTGAAAAAGTGTCTCACTTTGGCTTTCATGAAACCATGGTCTCCCGGCCATTCCTTCTCAATTGCTTTCAAAATGGCTTGTCTCCCACTACCTAACCATTAAATGTTGGAGCTTCTCAAGGTTCATCCCTAGACTCTTGCTATTTCATACCCTGTTCTCTCTCTCTAGACATTCATATCCATGCCCATGGCTTCAATTATCACCTGTACATCAAAGACTTAGATCTTCAGCTCAGACCTCTCTTATGGGTTGAGGTATCCCATTATCTAGTCAACACCTCTATCTGATGTTTAAAAGTCTCTCAATCTTAACCTGTTAAAAATGAAACTCATGCTGGCACAAAAACAGACATATAGATCAGTGGAACAGAATAGAGAGCCCAGAAATAGACCCTCAACTCTATGGTCAACTAATCTTCGACAAAGCAGGAAAGAGTGTCCAGTGGAAAAAAGACAGCCTCTTCAACAAATGGTGTTGGGAAAATTGGACAGCCACATGCAGAAAAATGAAATTGGACCATTTCCTCACACCACACATGAAAATAGACTCAAAATGGATGAAGGAGGGGCGCCTGGGTGGCTCAGTGGGTTAAAGCCTCTGCTTTCGGCTCAGGTCATGATCCCAGGGTCCTGGGATCGAGCCCTGCGCGTTGGGCTCTCTGCTCAGCAGGGAGCCTGCTTCCCCCCCTCTCTCTGCCTGCCTCTCTTGCCTACTTGTAATTTCTGTCAAATAAATAAATCTTTTAAAAAATCTTAAAAAAAATGGATGAAGGACCTCAATGTGAGAAAGGAATCCATCAAAATCCTTGAGGAGAATGCAGGCAGCAACCTCTTCGACCTCAGCCGCAGCAACATCTTCCTAGGAACATCGCCAAAGGCAATGGAAGCAAGGGCAAAAATGAACTATTGGGACTTCATCAAGATCAAAAGCTTTTGCACAGCAAAGGAAACAGTTAACAAAACCAAAAGACAACTGACAGAATAGAAGATATTTGCAAATGACATATCAGATAAAGGGCTAGTATCCAAAATCTATAAAGAGCTTATCAAACTCAACACCCAAAGAACAAATAACCCAATCAAGAAATGGGCAGAGGACATGAACAGACATTTCTGCAAAGATGGCCAACAGACACATGAAAAAGCGCTCCACACCACTCGGCATCAGGGAAATACAAATCAAAACCACAATGAGATACCACCTCACACCAGTCAGAATGGCTAAAATTAAGAAGTCAGGAAATGACAGATGCTGGCGAGGATGCAGAGAAAGGGGAACCCTCCTGCACTGTTGGTGGGAATGCAAGCTGGTGCAACCACTCTGGAAAACAGCATGGAGGTTCCTCAAAAAGTTGAAAATAGAGCTACCCTACAACCCAGTAATTGCACTAGTGGGTATTTACCCTAAAGATACAAACGTAGTGATCTGAAGGGGCACATGCACCTGAATGTTTATAGCAGCAATGTCCACAATAGCCAAACTATGGAAAGAACCTAGATGTCCATCAACAGATGAATGGATAAAGAAGATGTGGTATATATATACAATGGAACACTATGTAGCCATCAAAAGAAATGAAATCTTGCCATTTGTGATGACGTAGATGGAACTAGAGGGTATTATGCTTAGCGAAATAAGTCAATTGGAGAAAGACAACTATCATATGATCTCCCTGATATGAGGAAGTAGAGATGCAACATGGGGGGTTTGGGGGGTAGGAAAAGAATAAATGAAACAAGACGGGATTGGGAGGGAGACAAACCATAAGAGATTCTTAATCTCACAAAACAAACTGAGATGCTGGGGGTAGGGGGGTAGGGAGAGGGTGGTGGGGTTACAGACATTGGGGAGGGTATGTGCTATGGTGAGTGCTGTGAAGTGTGTAAACCGGGCAATTCACAGACCTGTACCCCTGGGGCTAATAATACATTAAATGTTTATAAAAAAATAAAAAATATATTAAAAAAAAGGAAAAAAAAGAAACTCTTGATTTCCCTCCCAAATGGGAATCTCAGTGATTAGTAGATAAATGTAGCACTGCTAGTAGTCCTGGGCCAATATTACTCTACAAAAGAAAATCGCCCCCATTCCCAGCCCTCATGTTCCTATAAGATAAAAGAATGTGCTCTCTTTTCTTCCTTGGAAGGGGTTGAAAATGAGGAAAATTATTTTCGTTGTAGCTCTAAGTAGGAATGAAAACTTTCAAAAAACATCATCTGGAAATTAGGCTTCCTTCATAGAGGGGGCTCAATAAAGTTAGTTCTTTTCCTCTAAGAATTTTTTGAGGGGCACCTGGGTGACTCAGTTGTTAAGTGTCTGCCTTTGGCCCAGGTCATGATCCCAGGGTCCTGGGATCGAGCCCCGTGTTGGGCTCCCTGCTTGGTAGGAAGCCTGCTTCTCCCTCTTCCACTCCCTGCTTGTGTTCTCTCTCTTGCTGTGTCTCTCTCCATCAAATAAATAAATAAAGCCTTTAAAAATGTTTAAAAAAAGTTTTTTGAAATATGACAGTACTACTATATATTTTATTCTTCCCTTTCAATCCATTGTGCACATTTTTTGACTCTTTCCTTTTGACTCTTATCCTTTTTCCTCTTGGCCTTTTTGAGGATGTTATAGTTAGAGTGCAGATCAAATTACAAATTACGCTACATCCCTGAAAGAGTGACTAGTTAGTGTAAAGTACCCGAGATAGAAACAAACTTGGTCATGTTTGACAATTGCATAGTAGACAAGAGAGCAAGTGGTATAAAACAAGAAGAATGCAGGGATTAGAAAACATAGGGCTGTGTACATGCAAAATAAGTTGCAGTTCACTCTTTTATAAATGTATCTTTTAATGTCTGTAGTATCTACAGAGACATCTTCTTTTTCATTCTTGGATTTGATTATCTGTGCTTTTAAAAAAGATTTCATTATTTATTTATTTATTTGACAGAGAGAAAGAGAGATCACAAGTAGGCAGAGAGGCAGGCAGAGCGGGAGGGGGAAGCAGGTTCCCCTCTGAGCAGAGAGCCCAATGCGAGGCTCGATCCCAGGACCCTGAGATCATGACCCGAGCCAAAGGCAGAGGCTTAACCCACTGAGCCATCCAGGTGCCCCTTATCTGTGTCTTTCTTTCTTTCTTTCTTTTTTTTTTTTTTAAAGATTTATTTATTTATTTATTTATTTGTCAGAGAGAGAGAGTGAAGGAGAGAGAGCGAGCGAGCACAGGCAGACAGAGCGGCAGGCAGAGGCAGAGGGAGATGCAGGCTCCCTACCGAGCAAGGAGCCCGATGTGGGACTTGATCCCAGGCTGCTGGGATCATGACCTGAGCCGAAGGCAGCTGCCCAACCAACTGAGACACCCAGGCATCCCTGTGTCTTTTTTTCGTGATCAGTCTTAACAAGGATTTATAATCTTATTAGTTTTCATAAAAAGCCAACTCTGTTTTGCTGATTCTCTGTGAATATTTTCTATTTCATTAATTTCTATTCTTGTCTTTCTTATTTCCTTCTATTTTCTTCGAGTTTAATTTGTTGTTTTTCCTCTAACTTCTTGAGATGGATGAGTTTAAAGCTATAAAATTCCTTCTAAGTTAGCTTTATCTGCACCTCAGGGGTATATATATATATATGTTATTTTTCATTATCATTCAGTTAATATTTTTGTTGTCTACTATGATTTGTTCTTTGACCCATTGTTTATATAGAAGTGTGCTGCTTGATTTCTAAATGTTTGGGGCAGATGGTGTGTTTCCAGTCACTTTTATCTTATTGATTATTATAATTACACTGTGGTCAGAGAGCATAATATTGTGTGACATTAATCCTATAAAATTTGTTGAGACTAGTTCTATGGTCTGATACATGGTCAACTTTTATAAATTTCCCATGTGTGCTTGAAAAGAGTATATATTCTGTAGTTGTTAGCTTTAATGTTCTATATATGTCCATTAGTGAAATGTTTTGTTATTCAAATATTATATATTCCTACTAGTTTTTTTTTCCTATTTGTTATAGAAAATACCACAAGAGAAAGTAAAAAAGATACCTTGATTGTAAAATTATCTCTGTCCTCAGAGTTCTGCAAATTTTTTGCTTTATGTATTTTGAGGCCATTTTATCATGTGCATACAGTTTTTAAATTCTTATATCTTTCTGATAAATGAAAACTTTTATTATTTTTTTAAAAAACAAGCTTTCCTTTTTTTTTTTTTTAAGATTTTATTTATTTGTCAGAGAGAGAGGGAGAGAGAGCACAAGCAGGCGGAGCAGCAAGCATAGCATGCAGAGGGAGAAGAAGGCTCCTTGCTCGGGGAGCCTGACACAGGACTTGATCCCAGGACCCTGGGATCATGACCTAAGCCAAAGGCAGTTGCCTAACCGACTGAGCCACTCAGGCACCCCCAAAACTCTTATTCTTTTGAAGTAACACCTTTTATCTCTAGAAATCCTATCTCAAAATAGGATAAGAGACATGAAGGATAGATAAGAAGGCCTAACATGCTTTTAATGAAAGCCCCAGAAGGTGTGGAGAAGCAATTTGGAAGAGGCACTCTCAGTCATCACCTCTTCAAACATCCTAGTTTGTGTATGTTCTATCATTTTATCTCCTCTGCTGCTTTCTGGATAATTTCCTCCGACCTGTCTTTCAGTTCTCTCTCAGCTGTTTATCATCTGTTAATAAATATGTTCACTGAGTTCTTAATTTGGGTTATTGTATTTTTTCAGTTTTAGGAGTTCTGTTTCATTCTTTTTCATATCTGTTATAATGCTTTTTATAGATTTTTGTTCCTGCAGATATTTTTAAGCTTATTTAAAAATCTCTAAATATAGCCTGCAAAACTGTTTTATAGTCTAATAATTGCAATATCTGAAGCTTTTGTGGGACCTTGTGTTACCTGTTTTTTCTGTTGGCTATCTCTCAGGGTATTTTGTTATTTTTTATTATCTTTGCTGATCATTATATTTGAAAAAAATATTTTAAAAATTAACTTGGATTCTAGGATAATGGCACCATCAAAAAGGATTTTCCTTTGTTTCTGCCAGGCACCCCAAAACACATTCTGGGCTAAGTTAAAAGTTTGCAGGTCTGCAGACCACCCATGTGACACAAATTTGAACTGCTCCAAGGTGGGTTTACTTCCAGGTTACTCTCACTCTGAAGGTGTAACTCTTTAGGGTTCCAGCTTAAAGAAGGGGAGGGCTTATTTGATTTCTTACTTAGGTTAAACGTTAGGTTTTGATTTCTGTCTCCCTTGCCCTATAAGGCTACCAAAAACTCAGTTTTACTTAAAAAGTATTTCTTCCAGATTGGCAAATGTTTTCAGAGAAAAAGAGGCTTTGAGTGGTTGGTTACCTTGCCTTCTAGGTTCTTGCTTTACCATAGAAAACAGATCAACTTTTATATTTATATTATTATCTTACTATTTTGTTAGATCTTCGATACATTTAAGAAATATAAAAAGAATATTTCTCTCAACTTCTCTAGTTCTCCTCAATGGTCCTAATTATCTAGGCTAGCATTACCAGCAATGAAAGTTCCAAGATTAAGCATGATAGAAAGCCAACAGATGACTTTTAAACAGGGGAGGGAGAGAATCAAGTTGCTCACATTCTGTCAGATTGTTTATAAGCAAAAGGGATGCCATATTTAAAACATTAACCAAAAAGAACAGTTTGAATTATGTGAATTTATTATTTGCATGATGTTTGCTTCACATAGACGTATGTTCTCTCTCTCTCCTGACTAGACAATAAATACTTAAAGATTAGAGATTTTTTGGTTTTGTTTTTGAGATTTTTATTTTTAAGTAATCTCTACATCCAATGTGGGGCTCAAACTTATAACCCCAAAATCAACAGTCACATGCTCTATTGAATGAGCCAGCCAGACACCCCTAAGATATAGGGAAACTTCTTGGCTGTTATTGTTGTTTTTAGAGAGAGGGAAAGGGGAGAGGGGTGAGGGACAGAGGGAGAGTGAGAGGGAGAAAATCTTAGGCAGGCTCCACACCCAGCACGGAGCCCAATGCAGGGCTCAATCTCATGACCCTGACTGAGATCATAACCTGAGCCAAAATCAAGAGTTGGGCAGTTAACCAACTGAGCCACCCAGGTGCCCTGAGATCCTTCTTGTTTTTAATGAGTGTCCCCTTTCTCTAGGACCTAGGACAAAAATGATAAAATTCCAGTCTTCCTGACTTCTTTATTATCATCCTGGGACTTGAAGACACCTGAGAACTAGATTGTTAGGAATTCATCTCTTCCCTTATCTCCCACCTACTTGTGGTAGGGCATTAGCTAAATACCTTAAGCAATGAAAATTACTGTATTGTTTTTGAATGAACACTACTTTATATCAACTTTAGGATTTAATCAGAGTGCAAGTATGTACAAGTAGATAAATACAGAGTTTGACACTGTTCAGTTATGTTCAACTTAGAAGTTAGACTTTCCTCGTATACTCATGGTTGACAGATGTATAAATTGGGGAAAATTTAAAAAAAATATGCACCAAGAGCCACTGTATTTTATACAACTTTGATCCATTAATTCCATGTTTATGAACTTGTGTTAAATATAATTCATAGGTGTTCACAAAGATTTAGCTACCTGGATGGTTATTATGAGAGGGGAAAATAAAAAACTTAAATTCCCATCAAAAGGGGATTAATAACTATACCTTCATATAATAGAATACTCTATTTAATGATACAAAAATGTTCACAATAAGATAATAAAAATAATTTATGAAAGAACATATATGGCAAGATCTTTTTTGGTAAAAAATATATATGTACTGCTAAAAACTAGAAGGAACTAAAAATGTTAACAATAATATGATAAAAGTAATTTATGAAAGAACATATATAGCAAGATCTTTTTTGGTAAAAAAATATATATGTAGGGGCGCCTGGGTGGCTCAGTTGTTAAGCATCTGCCTTCAGCTCAGGTCATGATCCCAGGGTCCTGGGATCGAGCCCCGGACCAGGCTCCCTGCTCAGTGGGAAGCCTGCTTCTCCCTCTCCCACTCCCCCTGCCTGTGTTCCCTCCCTCACTGTGTGTCTCTTTGTCGAATATATAAATAACATCACACACACACACACACACACATATATGCACACATATATATATATATATATATACTCATAAAAACTAGAAGGATCTAAAAATGTTAACAGCATTACTTTTGGGAGGTAGGAGAACAGTGGTTTTTCATTGGCTTTGTTTATTTTTTCCCCCTGCTGAGTATTCTATAATGAAAACATATTACTTTTTTCATATTACTTTTATAATAAGAAAAAATTGATTATAAAATACACTAGAGTTCCTTTCCCTATAAATGAATAGGCCACCTCAGACCAGCTATTTCTAGGTCCAATCCATCTATCACTGATGAACAAAGAGGTCTATATTCTCCTAATTCCATCCTCTTCCCATGCTTGGTTTATATACAGCTTTTCTCAGCTCTTTGACCACCCAGAATAAAGTAACATTCATCCATCAGCACTGAGTAGGTGACTCATAATATGTATTTCTTGATCTGAACTGAGTGCTAATAGCCAGAAATTTACCCACATAAGTTGGAAACTGAATGTGGTATATGGGGGCCCCTGGGTGGTAGAGCTAGCTGGTTGAGCGACTGACTTTTGGTTTTGGCTCAGCTCATGATCTTGGGGTCTTGAGATCGAGCCCTGGGTCAGGCTCCATCAGTGCAGCATCTGCTAAAGTTTCTTTCCCACTCCCTCTGCCCCTCCCTATGCTCTCTCACTCTCTCTCTCTAAAATAAATACATCTTAAAAAAAAAAAAAGAATGTTGTATACCTACAATGTGATTGTTTTCTACCAAGTAATCTCCAGTTTAAACTATCCTTATAACATGACATTATCTCTCATATGCAAACTAAATAAAAATATTTTGAGAGAATACCAAAAGGGAATGTCATTATGATAACAACTTCATGTATTTTCCCTGGAAGGTCTACTGTATATTTAGTAGTTCTGTGTAGTGCTGGTCAGTAAGGCCTAATTGCTTCTGCTGCTTCATTGTCTTTGTGGTATGGAGAGAATTGAACCTGCCCCCAATCCTCTACAGAAAAGAATGAATGGCTGTAATGAACTGGAATTTCCAGGAAAAACATACCAGCTCAATTCAAGACCCCGTGGGATTACTGCACTGATGTCATTTTTAATATGCCTTATTCTTCCCCTCTGGTTGGCGCAACCTCTCTCCTCACTGGCTGACTGCTTTCCCTTAGAGAGCAGACCATCTCTGTGAATGACTGGCTCAGGGGGCATGTGCAGGACAAGCCCAGAGCCTCCCTCCATGGGAACATAAGAGAAGAAATTAAAGAATGGCTGAGAACAGTGGCTGAATGGAACAGGTCATGCTGCTTCTCGAGGCGGAAAAGGACAATCCTTTAAGAGAGATGATGAGAGCACCTAATCGGATTTGACCCCACAGGCCATTTGTGTGCAGAGAGGACTGGGAAATGCAGCTCTGCACAGAAGGGCGGTGAGATGGCAGGGTTGCGTTCCAGACACACTTATTCACTCATCTGCTTGATTCAATTTTATTTGTACAAAAGGTCTGTTGAGGTAATGGGCAGACTAAGCCTTTAGCAATCATGGGCTCTGTAAATAGAACCTCAATGGAAGACTGAATCAGCTGATGTCCCCTTCAGTGCTATTTCCTTTTGCAGAACTGGAAGTGGCAATAGGGGGTATGAATCACTCTTACTATATTTAAATGCCTTCTTTACAAAAATAGCAATCACCATAATAAAACAGGCTCAGTAATACCTAGTAACAAACAATAAAAATGCCTTCCTGTAAAGAGAATGAACATTATATTACTTATGGTCATGGGTGAATAGCAAGCATGATAAATCAAGGCATCAACTATGGGGGTCTTCCTTTTCTTTATCACCAGATGAAGAACCAAGCCTTTCTTCACCTGGAAAGTCTGCTTATTATGACTAGTACTCCAAAATAACTTTTTTTTAGAAAGATTTTATTTATTTGAAAAAGAGTTAGTAAATGTGACTGAGAGAGAGAGAGAGAGCAGGAGAGGAGGAGCAGGGGGAGAGGGAGAAGCAGACTCCCCACTGATCAGGGAGCCCAGCCAATGGGAGCCCAATGAGGGGCTCAATCCCAGGAACCCAGGATCATGACCTGAGCTGGAGGCAGATGTGTAACTGACTGAGCCACCCAAGCGCCCCTCCAAAATAACTTCTAAATATCCAGTCAATTACTTCTCAACAATTACGTATTACCTACTAGTTTCTTTATGTGGTATATTCATTTATTTAAAAAGGAAGATCTCAAAAGGATCAAGATTATTTTTCTGTGAATTATGAGAGAAGTAAATGGTCAGAAAGTCAGAGTAAATACTATATTCTCCTTGCACTACTTCAAATTTCACTACAATATCTTTAAATCACAAATCAGGAAGACTTGATGTAATCACTGTTCTACCCCAAAAGGTGTATTATTGTTGGTTATTATGTCTTTATTTTTTTTTTTAAAGATTTTATTTATTTATTTGTCAGAGACAGAGGGAGAGAGAACAAGCGAGCACAGGCAGACAGAGTGGCAGGCAGAGGCAGAGGGAGAAGCAGGCTCCCTGCCAAGCAAGGAGCCCGATGTGGGACTCAATCCAGGACGCTGGGATCATGACCTGAGCCGAAGGCAGCTGCTTAACCAACTGAGCCACCCAGGCGTCCCGGTTATTATGTCTTTAACACATAGCTTTAAAGTTGAGAGATGACTAGGAAATAAGCCTAGAGATTTTAAACTACCTTAAGATTTTGCCAGAAATCCAACAAATACAGAGTATATTGGAATATCTCTATTTCCTTGTTATATTAAGAAAAAAATTTAACATTTGAAAACCAGTTATTGCAAATCACTGTATTAACAGAATAAAGAAGAAGATCACTTGATCATCCCTATAGATGAGGGGAAAATACTTGACAAAATTCAATACCCAATCATCGTGACTCTCAGCAATTCAGAAATAGAAAAAGAAAAAAAAGCCTTACTCAGCATGAAAAATGACATGAAACAAAAACCTACAGCTAAGATAATAAGTATTCAGTGAAAGACCAAATGCTTCCCCTCTAAAACTGGGAATGACAATTCAATATTATACTGGAGGTTTTAGATAAGGCAGGGGGAAAAAGGCTTAAGTATTAGAAAAGAAGAAGTCAACCTGTCTTTATTTGCAGGTGACATACTTGTGTTTATGGAAAACCCTAAGGAATCTACCAAAAAACCATTAGAACTAAAGTGAATTTATCAAAGTCACAATATACAATAACATAAAGATCCTTCCTCTATTTTAAGACCAGTTACTAATCAAGGTGTTAACTGTACACATACATGCAAACATTAACATCATTTCTTTCTTCTATTGAATTACCACTAACTTCACCTGAAATTGTGGCAAAGGGGAAGAAAACAATAAGATGTGAATCCTGACTCTTCATTGTATATATAAAAAGCATGATGGCTGATTGCCTAATAAAGTTACACATTTAATCTTTGAATAGGCAAGCACATTTCACACTGGATAAAACCTCATTAACACAACCCAGATATATGTACCCTACCTAGAGCCTACCCAAATAAATGGCAAATGCTCTAGTTCAGTACAACTTACCTCTAATGGTGGAAAGCGAAACTTGAAAGAGTACTGATGGTGCATTAGTAAAGGGTAGTGGCATTTACATCTTTATGGAAGAAACTTGGGGTTATCATCAGGGATTCTACATATGGTTTTTTAAGTAGCTATAATCCAGGTTTTACCAGAAATAGCAGGAATAATAGGATAACTAGCATTGCTAAATTAACAAGTATTTATTGAGGCTACTCCTGAATACCACAGTCCTAAAATACAGCCAGTCTACCAACACTAGACAGGGCACAGACAGAAAAAAATTATAGCAGGAACTTCAGGTAGCTTCATTGTGATGAGCTAAATCAAGGACACTGCTAGCAGACTAGATAAAATTATGGCTTTAATGTAGAACATTGTACTGCAATGGCACAGCTGGAAAGCAACCGCAGAAAAACCATTCAATGGTAGCAATCTCAAATGTGAAGATTCTTTATGAAGATCGTAAGTTTAAAAGACAAAGTTGCAAATACTGTTAGACTTTGCTAATAATAGTAACTATGACTTCAGACTATAGTGTCTGTCTTTGAGAAACAACAGGCAGTATGGTATTGGGGGAATATCAGTCTTTTTCAGTTAAATGGGCCTGCAGAGATAAAAATGTACTGTCCTCACTGCCTACTTATTGTTTTTGATCCACTGTATGTAAATTATGACCTTGGAATTGTTTTTGCTAATGAAAGACACTGTGATTATCTATGCAACCTTGTCTTACAATACCTCTTGTGGCCCAGAGTACATAATTGCAAGATGAATGGCCCCAGGTTGTGTTTATGGTCTACTGACAACTGAATTATGGTGCTACTGAGGGTAATGCACTATGGCATCATGAACTTGAACTAGTCATGTGTTATCTCTGGATCTCAGCATTTTCACTGAATATCTAATACATAATACCTAAAAGCCAAATTCATAGGGTTATTATGAAGATTAAATGGGATGCCTGGCGCATAGAAGATGCTATATAAGTACACATGCATACTTATTCTCTCTGTCTCTCTCTTTCTCTCACATACATACGAGGTTAATAGTTGAGGTTGATTTATTGGCCTCCATAAGCTAGTCCAAGGATAGAGTGTTGTAATTGGCCTCACTTAATTTTAGTGCGGCCAGCAATGACATGAACAAAAATATCAATTCTGGAGTCAGACAGTCAGTAGTTGGTGGAGGGTTCCACAGTTCAAACACTGCCGGCATTTTCTTCGATCCTCTCACTATACAGTTTTGATCTTTATCTCAGTGGTTCAGAGGGTTTCACTCTTGTTTCACTATAAGGAAGAGGCACGAAATTCCTTAACAAAGAAGGAATTTAAATAGATAGTATGGCAGTTAAAAAGCTTATAGCCAAGACTCAGTAACTGGATACAGCCCTGTATAACCATGGAACCTTAATAAATCACCAGATGGTGATTTATTTTAGCCCTTTTTTTTGAAATTCCTTTTTGACTCCCTGCCATCCTAATAACAATGAATTGATTTATCTAGATGTATGACAATCACTTTATTTTTTTAAAAAAGATTTTATTTATTTGAGACAGAGAGATAGAGAGCACAAGGCGGGGGTCCTTGGGGAGGAAGAAGGTGAGGGAAAAGCAGACTCCCTGCTGAGCTGGGAGCCTGCCTGATTTAACCTGGAGATCATGACCTGTGCCTAAGGCTGAGGCTCAACCATCTGAGCAACCCAGGAGCCCTATTACTTTAAATACAGTTCTAATTTTTAACTATTCAAAAGCCATGTCTGAAGTGACCCTTCTTTAAAGAAGGAACCTACTATCAACATGTAAGGTCCTTAGAAAAGATGTTAAGACTTTCACTTAAAAACTAGAGAGGGATGCCTGGGTGGCTCAGTTGGTTAAGTTTCTGACTCTTGATTTTGGCTCAGGTCATGATCTCCGGGTTGTGAGATCAAGCCCTGGGGGGGCTCTGCACTGGGCATGGAGTCTGCTGAAGATTCTCTTTCTCCCTTTGCTTCTCCTCCCCCCACTCACATGCTCTCTCTCTGTCTTAAAAAAAAAGAAAAACAGGGATCACATTTATCTCCCTGCCTTAAACAACTAAATAATGGGCAAAATATATAAAGCAATGTTTTTCAGACAATGCCAGCCTATGATCTGTTAAAAGAGAGAGAGAGAGACAGAGACAGAGAGACAGAGAGAAACAAAGTGAGCCCTATGATTGTACTAGCTTATTGCCTGAAGGCAGTTTCCAGGATGTGGTATAAAGATGGTGAGCCCAAACAGAACTCACTGAGTTGAGGAGACTGTGATTAGAGCTCCAGGGTGCCAAGTGCCTAGAATTTTTGGCAAAGAGAGCCAGAGAGAATGGTGCTGCACAGAGAGAAGAAGGGAGGGACAGCACATACTCTATAACCTCATCTGTAGACAAGCCTCCCTAGAGTCTTTGGCTGAGCACAGATTTGCACAAGTGTGAGAGGAAACTACACGAGACTATTGTAAAGGAGTAAGCAGAACAACTCCCAGAGTTCACAGAGGACTGAAATAGTTTGTGTTCATATCAGTCGGAGTAGAAGGACCTTGTAATACACAAGGAATTAGAATCCTCAAAGAGTATTGCCATAGTAGTAGGAACTAAATGTTTAGTAGGAACTAAATGTAGGGGCTGCTCTAGACCCCCATAACAAAGCATAAAAGCAGTCCCTAAGAGGATCAAACTGATTCCAGGTAATTTAAGTACATTCCACAGCAAAATATGGCAACCAAGAATATGAAATAAACAATGTTCACTATTCAATAAAAAATTTCCAGACATGTAAAGAAACTTGTTAACTAGGAAAAAAACAATATAAATAAAAACATACCCAGGAATACCAGGGATGAAAGAACTAGCAGACAAGGATATTAAAATATCTTTACCAAATACATTCCACATGTTCAAGAAGTAGAGGAAAATCAGGACAGGAGAAAGAAGACTTTTTTAAAAAGATGTTAAACATCTAGAGACTAAAATATAATATCTGAAATTAAAAATATGCTGAGTTAGATTAAAAATAGATTGGGAACTTCAGAAGAAAAGATCAGTGTGAAGACACAGCCTTAGAAACCATCCAAAAGGAAGCACAGAGAAATAAAGACAGAATAAAAATGAGCAGAGAATCAGTGAGCAACAGTGGGACAATATCAAGCAATCTACATTCATGAATTTAGAGTTCCAAAAGGAAAAGAGATCTGGGGAGGAAGGGGACAGGAAAAAACCTTTGAAGAAATAAAGGCTAAAAATTTTCCAAATCTGATAAAAACTATAAACCCACAGATCCAAGGAGTGCAAATCCACACAGAATAAATAGAAAGACAATGATTCCAAGAAATATCATGATCAAATTGCTTAAGTGATAGAAAGAGAATCTTAAAAGTAGCCAGAGGAAAAAAGACCATTACAGAGGAACAAAGATAAGAATTACAGTAAAGGGATGCCTAGGTGGCTCAGTCTGTTAAGCATCTGCCTTCTGCTCAGGACATGACCCCAGGGTACTGGGACTGAGTCCTGCATTGGGCTCCTTGCTTAGTGGGGAGCCTGCTTCTCCCTCTGCCTGCCGCTCTGCCTGCTTGTGCATACTCTCTCTCTGACAAATAAATTAAATCTTAAAAAAAAAAAAGAATTACAGCAAATTTCTTATCCTAAACTATTCAAGCCAGTGGCCAATGGCTAGACATCTTTAAAGTACTAGAAGAAAAAAGCCTGTCAACTTAGAATTCTTTACTCAGTAAAAAGGTCTCTCAAATTAGGATAAAGTAAAGCCTTTCAAACAGAAAAACACTAAAAGAATTAATCCCAGCATCCCTATACTACCAAAAATGTTAAAGGAAGTTCTTTGGGCTAAAAGAAATTGATAAAAGATGGAAACACAAAGGAATAAAAAGGTCTCCAAAACAGTAAATAAGTGGGTAAACATAAAAGTCATGTTTTTTCATTTTTCAATATGTTTAAAAAGATAACTAAATAAAAAACAATAACAGTAAATAAAATAGGATAATAGTACAAGGAACAGGAGGGGAGAAATAGAAGTATGTACTTTCAAAGTTCTTACTATAAATGAAGTGACATAATATTACTTGAAGATAAATGAGGGTAAGTTAAAGATGTTTATTATAACCACGAAAGCAATTACAAAAAAGGATAGAAGGGGGCTGCCTCGGTGGCTCAGTTGGTTAGGCATCTGCCTTCAGCTTAGGTCAGATCCCAGGGTTCTGGGATGGAGCCCCAGATCAGGTTCCCCGCTCATCAGGGAGTCTGCTTTTCCTCTGCCCCTCCCCCTGTTTGTGTTCTCTCTCTCAAATAAATAAAATCTTAAAAAAAAAAAAGGGTTGAACAAAGATAAAAAGGAAGTAAGCCAATAATGAAGATAAAGTAAAAAATAAGAAATGTGTATAATCTAAAATTGGGCAAAAAAGAGAAAAAAAGAACAAAAATCAGGACAAATAGAAAACAAATAGAATTGATCAGCTTTTTATATCCAACCTTACCGATAATTATAATAAATGTTAATTGTAAATGTCTCAATTAAAAGGCAGAAATTTTCACACTGGATTAAAAAGCAAGACCCAATTAAATGCATTGTATAAGAAACCCACTTTAAAAATAAAGACATACATAGGTTAAAAGCAAAAGGTTGGAAAAGATATACCATGCAAACAATAACCATAAGAAAGCTATAATGACCATATCAACATTGAGTAGTCTTCAGAACAAGGAATATTATCAGGGAAAAAGAAAATCATTTCATAGTAATAAAAGGGTCAATTCATCAAGAGGATATACAATCCTAAATGTGTATGCACCTAGTATCAGAGTTTCAAAACACATAAAGCAAAACTGATAGAACCAAAAATTGATAAAACAAGTAGACAGAAAAATTAATAAAGATGTAAAAGACTTGAACAACACTACCCACCTGATATTATATATCTCTATCTATATCCACATCTATACCACTCTATCCAGTAACAACAGAATATATGTTTTGGATCATAAAATAAGTCCTAATAAATTTAAAAGAATTAAAATCATGCAAACTATATATTTTCTGAGTGTAAGAAAATTATACTTATAACAAAAAGGTATTAGGAAAATCCTAAGTATGTGTAAAGAAAACAGCATACTTCAAAATAGCTCATGGGTCAAAGAAGAAGTAGAAAATATTTTGAACTGAATTAAAACAAAAATGTTACTTATCAAAATTTATGGGATATAGCTAAAGTCATACTTAGAGGAAAATTTATAGTATTAAGCCACCTATATTAGAGAAGAAGACAGATCTCAAATCATTAGACTCAGCATCTACCTTTAAGAAGCTAGAAAAAGAAGAGCAAGTGAAATGTAACAAAAGGAAGGAAATAATGAAGATGAGAATGGAAATCAATAAAATAAAATGCAGAAAAAGTATAGAGAAAAATCAATGAAATAAAAAGCTGGTTCTTTGAGAAAAATCAGTAAAATTGATGAAATTATCAATAATAAGAATTGAAAGATCCTACAGACATTAAAAGGATCCTATGGCCAATAAAGTAAACAACTTAGATGAAATGGACAAATCCCTGGAAAGATACAAGCTATCAGAGCTCACTTAAGAAGAAATAATATGAATAGCCCTTTATCTATTAAAGAATGTGAGCTCTTGGCATAAAAGCTTTCCATAGAGAAAACACCAGACCCAGATGATTTTAGTGGTGAATTCTACTAAAGATTCAAAAAAAGAAATAAAACCAACGGTCTATAAACTCTTTCAGAAAATAGAAAAAGGAAATTCTTACCTACCCATCTTATGAGGCCAGATTTACTATACCAATACCACACAAGGCTATTATATATTATAACAAGAAAAAAAATACAGAGAAAAGACATTAAAGATAAAGAACAACACATGGAGGAAGACAAATTCAGTGAACACAGCAGAAAACATGGAGAGAGAAAATGGCCAGAGGACTGACACTGACTGTGCCTCTCGAGTGCAAACCCCTGTATAGTGTTTCATAGCATGAACTTGGAGCCAGACTCCCTGGGTTCAGGTCCTAGTGCCACTACTTACTAAGTAAGTTACATAATTTTGGACCAAGTCACCTAACTTCTCTGTACTCCAATGTCCCCGTTTTTAAGTGGAGATAGTAATAGATTCCCCTCATATGGTTGTTATGAAAATTGAATGAATAAATAGATTTCAAAAGCTTCTAATAGTACCTGGCACATAGTGAACACTACACAAGTATGTGTTGAAATTACTATTACTATTCATATTATATTAGTTGGTTGTCACCTTTATTAAGTCATGATATGGGTCCTCAAAATGAACAAAGCAGCACAAGAAGTGACTATTCCCATGGAGTTAGTTCCCTGTGGCTGGCATAACAAATCACTTCCTGGTTTTAAACCACAGAAACATATTCTCTCGCAGGCCTGGAGGCTGGGATTTCAATACCATTTTCACTGGGCTGAAATCAAGGAGCTAGCAAGGCTGCATTCTCTCTGGAGATCTTTGGGGAGAATCCACTCCTGGACTTTTCCGAGTTCTGTCGGCTGCCAACGTTCCTTGGCTCATGGCTGCACCCCTCTAATCTCTGCCTCTGTGTTTACATTGCCTCCTCGTTTCTGTGTGTCAAATCTCCCTCTGTCTCTTAGAATGACATTTGTGGTTGGATTTAGGGCCTATCCAGAAATCCAGGATAATCTCCACCAGTCAAGATCCTTAATTTAATCATGTCTGCAAAGACTCCTTTTCTTTATAATGTAACATTTATAAGTTCCAGGTCTAGGACCTAATTATCTTTGGAGAGCCATTATTCAACCTATCCGGGTTGAATGGGGTAGACTGATCTTGTGTAGAAATTACAACAAATATAACATTTTTTAAAAGGACATTTAGTTCTCTCTACAACAAACCTGTTAGAATATGCAATTATTTGCCAGGGCACAACCTTTTCACCAGCTGGGTCCCCAAACTGTGAGCATCACATCCATAACGAACTACAGCATCTCTATGAGCTAATATACAAACTCAAATCTGTAAAATTAAGACAAACATCATAAACTTTGGGGCAGGGGAAGCTACTAGAAACTTACTGTGCCTTCCTATGATCCAAATAAAATAGCTTATTAACATGGCTAGTAAGAACCAAGAACAACATTTGACAATGGCACTTGTCACTAACGGTTAAAAACAAGGGGCTCACTCTTGATGACCACAGGTACCTCCACCCAGACCCTACATATTTACCCTGTGCTCCACAGTAGTGAAGAAATTCACTTCTAGAATCAAGCCTGAGTTCGAGAGTTGATGCTATAATGTGTTAGTGATCTGATCTTGGACAAATCATTTCACCCCTTTAAGCCTGTTTCTTCATCTATAAAAGAGGAGTAATAAGTTCTTATGCTGCTGAGTTGCTGTGAGTTTAAGTAAGAACTCACGTATAGTACTAGCATGGCAATTAACACGTAGAGTAACTGCTCAGCAAATCGTAACCACAATTTTTCATTATGTACTAAATACTACAATTTCTAACAAAACACTATCTGCTATTCCATCACAGTAGAAATATCCTCTCATCTTCAATTTCCTTCCAATTTCAATTTATTTTCAGAGTGGGAGGAGTTTTTCCTTTGGGGACTGTGATCTCATGGGTGAAAGATGTTACGACCACACAGAAAAAGCCTGGAAAATAACGCAGTCTGCAATTCTGGAATCCATAACCTCAGGGTAAGAAGAAAAGAAGGACGAAAAGAGTAAGGACAGGAAGGAAGGCCTGAAGGGCTTGACGTATGACTAAGTGCACTTAGTCTAAGTGCACAACTAGAATGTCTGATGTTTGGGGAAATGAGGGAAGACGACAAATTTAAATAGCAAAAGTCTAAAAAGGGGATGTAGTTGATTCACTCTGCACAGGAATTCACTAAATTATGAGAACTCTGCACTTAGGAGATAGGAAGGTTGAGAGGAGCGAATCATGATGGGGACAGGGACATCATGACGAGCACAGACAAGGCCAACACAACCCAGCTCATCTTCACACACACAACACCAGCCCTGGGACGGAGGTGAAGTGGAAAGTGGACAGGAGAGCCAAAAAACTCAAGCGAGCTTTTGTTTAGGACAAATATGACCCTGCCGGTAACTCCAAGGCACGGTAGCGTGTGGCCTGTCCCAGGATCTCCTGCAGTTAGCCCTGGACCTGGCATGTCATCGATCAGTCTGGGCTGGGAGAACAAGGGCACACTCTCGATAGTGAAAATATCGGCAGAAGACGAGAAGTCGAGCTACAGGCTTCCTTCTGACCATGTTGACTGTGTGTCCAGTCTCGCTCCCATCTAAACCACTCTCCGGACAGCAGCTCCAAGGCTGTCACTGCTTCAACACTTCTCCGGGGACTCCAACAATAGGTCCAGATTCCTTAGCTTGGCCAGCTAAGCCTTTTGTGTTTTCTCCTGGCCCTGTTTCTGCTGCCACCCTCCTTGTATGCTCTGCTCCAGTCCTATTAGATGATTTGCAACTCCTGGTGCATACTTGCTCCCGAGCACCGACACCCCGCCTTGGTACAGACTGCTCCCTCTGTCTAAGCCGTGCTCTCTGCCCGAGGACTCCCTTCCCTCCCATCATTATCTCAATTGTCACTTTCTTCAGAAGGTGGCTTTTCTAAGCAGAATTAAGTGCTTCCTCCTCTAAGCTTTCAAAACACTTTGTCCAGGGGCGCCTGGGTGGCTCAGTGGGTTAAGTCTCTGCCTACGGCTCAGATCCTGATCTCAGGGTCCTGGGATTGAGCCCCGCATGGGGCTCTCTGCTCAGCGGGGAGCCTGCTTCCCCTCTCTCTCTCTGCCTGCCTCTCTGCCTACTTGTGATCTCTGTCTCCCTCTGTCAAATAAATAAATAAAAGCTTAAAAAAAAAAACCAGAAAAACACTTTGTCCATACTCCTGTTAATGGTAGTGAGTATGAAACCATAATTAATGTATCCATGTGTATCTTCCTTTATAAACCTCTGGGGTGCCAGGACTAGAGTCTAGTCATCTTTGCATCCCTAGCTACTAGCATGGGGATACAGAGCCTTAAAGATGTTGAATAAATGAACAGATTTGAAAGACCCGAAATAGAAGTAGAGCTTAAATCTTTGAGTGACCAAGACCCAGGAGGACACTAAGACAGGTAGGGATGGGAGAGGGTCTGTCCCTATAATCGGAAGATGCCGTTGTGGATGGCAGCTACAAGACTTCCTCCAACTGTTCCGTTATCATGATCAGAGACAGAATTTAGGGCTCAACATACGACAAGCCTGCCCCAGTAGGACGTCCCCTGTCTTATATGATTCCCAATCATTTCTCACACTGATTTTGCCTTTGAGAAGACAACTGCATTTTCCTACGCTTTAGTGTCACCATCTTTTGTGAAGTAACCCCTATTTCAAATGCTCCAAAAGCCAGATTCTTCTCTCCTACTCAAATTCTCATTTTCTCTCTCTTACAAAGTAGAATGGAAAACTTGAGGGCTAAATTAAGGAGGCAAATAATCTGAGCCCAAACTTAGCATGCAACTTGAGGGAAATTATCTCTCTGTCTATCTCAACCAGCTCTTCCTTCAAATGGAATCAACCCTACTATCAAGGAGGACACAGAAAATAATAAAAGGTACAGCTTACATGGTGCGTACTATGCAGCTCACATTTATTAACCTGTTTAATTCTATACCTCTTCGAGGTAGGTGCTATTATTATCCCCACTGTGCACAAGAAGACTCAAAGGAGGCTGTAAAGCTCGGTTAGTGAGTGGTAGGGGCGGGGCTGAAACCAGAATGGTCTGGCTCTAGTGGCCATGCTGTTAACCATTACCTTCTACTGCCTTCTCTGCAGGTCACTGAAAGGCACCATAGGCAGTACAAAAACTCCAGCACATTAAGGCATAAGGGCAAGCAGTGAATGACAGGCCTCGGGTAGGTGACAATGTTATGCATTTCAATCTAAAATGCATTTTACAGCCAAGATTTTAGATCTCAAACCACCCATTGTTTATAGCTAAAATACTAAGGGTCTCTTGTGATTTTAGCTATCTAGGAAATAGATTTGTCCTTTACTGGTACTACGCTTACAATTCGGATGACTCCGTCTCTAGATTAATAGTGACCTTGGGGTGTTACTTTATGGATCAGCGGGTTAGGTATTTCTCAAGAGCGGTGACCTGAGAATAGAAATATGGCAGAAAATGCCCTTGTGTTCATGCTTTTTCTACAGAAACAGAGTTTTAATTTTTTAAAAAAGCATTAAATATTTAGGTCCATATTACCCTTAACTCAAAAATTTAATTTAGACAAAATTTTAAGACCATCCGCTAGGTGTGATATAGTACCTTCAAACTGTTATCTCGTATAATCATATTCCCTCTGGGCAATGGGCCATTTAGAACGTGTTGAATGAACGAATACCATTTCAGAGATGAATTCAGAACTCTGCATTTCCAGATGTTTCCTCAGAAACAGTAGTAACAGGTGCCTTATAATAGTCATATTTGCTCTGGAGAACTCTACTACTCTGTCCTGCTTGAAGAGGGAGAAGTTACTCCTTTAGAAAAGCTGAAAGCCACCCTTATCTGTACCCACGGTTTCTACATTGTTTTCTTCCTCCATCAGAGAGAGAACAGAGAAAGATCAGGTTACATTGCTTTCTTGGGCCTGCATAAATTCCTGTGAGGTTCTCTCTTCTGTCAGGAAAAGTTTCCCTGGCAACCATATTTACACACTCACTTAATTCCCCCCCCCCTTTGATTTGCTGGTTGGTATAAAAATTAATTTGCATTGAATTGCTTAAGCTTACAAGTTAATCATTTAAACAGGCTCACAAAATTTTAGAACTTGGTTTCTGGCCAAAATTTGTTTCTTAAGGGGCCTGTCTCCTATCTTTTGAAAATCTGAATGTAATTCTCCTCAGTTCAGTATTTTTCAACACCTATGGTTTCTGGCTATAGGAGAGAAAAGAATATTGTCCTGAAGGCATCTGGCCAATATTATTAGTTAGGAAGATCAAGAGAGGAAGAGGCCTCTGAATTAATTCAGAGTAAGCAAGGAGTCAAATTCCCAAAGATCAGCTATGATAAAGAGATGGAAGAGAAGAGTCAAGGACCAAGACAAAATGTCTGGGCCACATGAAATGACGAACACCTAAGATTCTGGGTAATCAGAGTTCAGGACCTAGATAACAGGAATGGAACATTATTATTAGGTATGGAGTGTCATTAATTCATCTACCATGTATTTATTAAGCATCTAAATAGTACCCGGTGCTGGGAATACATCGTGAAGAAGACAGACCCAGGTCATGCCGTCATAAGGTTTGTAGTAAAATATTTTTTTTTTAATTTTTAAAAAAGATTTTATTTATTTATTTGACAGACAGAGATCACAAGTAGGCAGAGAGGCAGGCAGAGAGAGAGGAGGAAGCAGGCTCCCCACTGAGCAGAGAGCCTGATGTGGGGCTCGATCCCAGGACGCTGGGATCGTGACCTGAGCCAAAGGCAGAGGCTTTAACCCACTGAGCCACCCAGGCACCTCTGTAGTCAAATATTTAAATAGTGAACCAATGTTGGCTTTGTTATTGAACCAAGTATCTTTGGGCTAGGGGCTCATTATACAATTTCCTACAAGGGCCAGAACTGGTTTCAGAGTATGGATGGAGAAGGGACTTAATCGACAGAAACAAGGTCAAGAAGCCCTTCCTGGAACAGATGAGTTGGCATGTCAACAAGCCTTTGATATGTATAATGGTTTCTTCACATCTTCAACAACAATGATACTTAAGCCTCTAGACAGGGAAATGAAGAAAGGTACATTTATCACAGGGCACAAGGCTAGATACTTTGCAGTATATATGTTTTTTAGAACGAAAAGTATATAAAGGTACAAGATATTCTTAAGCACACTCAATAGCTATTTATTGAGCATCTGCTATATTCAAGGACTGGTTTTCAGAACTGAAGCCACGGATATGAAAAAGACATAGTTCCTAGCAACTACCACAGTGTGGTAAATGCTAAAACGAGATGTTAAAGTACAAAGGAAGGCCAGAGAGGAAGGACACTAATTCATTAAAAGCAAGTGGGGAAATGCTTCTGAGATGCGATGCTTGAATTGAATCTTGGTAGACAGAGAAGTTCATTGTCTTCAGCTGATAGATTTGGTGGTAATTTGTTACACAGCAATAGATAACTACCACAGTGCCTTATGGTGACCATGCCACTAGCACAAATATGGAGAACATTTGGCCATCTAAACTTTGTTTTGTGACATACACCATAGGTTATACTCTAAATCTCTATAGATTCACTTGTACGTATCCTAAGGCTCACCTGGTCCCTATTGGGAGTAGAAAGTGTGAATAAGCACTCTGGGAATGGGAAGGACACAGGGAATGGGAAGAAGCAATGTGGTCTCAGTCTTGTCTTATTTTAGATTATTTATTTATTTATTTATTTATTTGTCAGAGACAGAGGGAGAGAGAACAAGCGAGCACAGGCAGACAGAGTGGCAGGCAGAGGCAGAGGGAGAAGCAGGCTCCCTGCCGAGCAAGGAGCCTGACGTGGGACTCGATCCCAGGATGCTGGGATCATGACCCGAGCCGAAGGCAGCCGCCCAACCAACTGAGCCACCCAGGCGTCCCTCAGTCTTGTCTTATATCCCCCAAAGAAGAACCCAAGTTGGCTGGTGTTCAGACCTGGTCAAGTGGTCGGCCCATACCTAGCACAGTAAGGACTTGGTCAGTACTAGCCAAATAATCACTCAGAGGGACCAGGAGCAGGAGGAGCAAGAGAATGAGTGAAAGTTGTTTTTGAGGGAGCAGGAATAAGGAGAACCAGAAAACTTCATTTGTTGTCCCTGCCAAGTAATGACTGTAAAGCCAAAAATAAGCAATAATATCAAAGATTAAGTTTTCCTTCTTCAGATGGGTAGATAAAAAAACAGAGCAGGCAAAAAAAAAAAACAAGGGTGGGACGTGAGCATGCAAGACAAATGTGGTAAATGGGCCATGTGGTTCAAAGCTTCAGGGTAGTCCCTGGTATGGGAGTGACGGGGTAGCATCAGCCTGACTGAAAAGGCATCAGATCAGGGCAGACAAGTTGTATTATATTTGCTCAATCCCAATTTCTATTTTAGTAGGTTAAAAAAAGCTTGCCATAGCTTCCTACAAGCAAATGGGATTATTTGACTATAAAAGGAATAGAAATGAACTCATTTCTTATTTAAATTGGGAGTAACAACAGTATCAGGACTGTAACTCTACCTGATAACATTCTCAAGACCGTGATGTTTGAGTTTCCAGGAGCCATTCTGGGTAATAATTCCTTGCCTCTTTATTCTCTTCTCTTCATACTATCTAGTTGAACCTCAAAATATTCCCCATTTGCCCTTAATATCAGGAGTCCAAGAGGAGAAGACCACAGGAAAATGGGATCATGCACCATGACAAAATAAGGACCTTGACACACAACTAAAACAAGGGATTCAGCACAACATGCTTTTCCGGCTTCAGGAAGTAGTATTGATACCTTCAGGCAGAACTTATTCAATGTGTGGGGTCCAGTGCAAAATGAAAAAGCAGGACCCTTGCTAAAAAAGTAAGAATTTCAAGAGAGCAACAACAGAGCATTAAACCAAGTGAGGAGCTCTTCTAAGCACAGGGCCCTGGGAGGTTGCATAGGTTGCGCACCTGCAAAGCTGGTCGTGCCTTCAGGGACAGCATAGCGTGGTCCTTTAGAGTCTGAGTTGGGTCCAAATCCCATCTTTGCCACCCATTACTTATGTGATCTTAGGCGATCTATTTAGCCTCTCCATACTTTCAAGAGGTTGTGTGGTTGTAATCCAGTATTGTGAAGATTAAGCAGGATAATGAATAGAATGTATACAAAGTGTTTAGCACATAGTAAACACTCAACAAGTGGTAGCTGAACTATTATCATTCAGTGAAATATGCAGGTAATTATCAAAGCAGTACGTTTAAGAAATGAATTGCTGAACTGCTATTAAGGATATGAAAGCACGAGATTGGAATTTTAGGGCAACTAAAATAATGAGGCAGACAAGGAAGATCGAATCTTCTGCTTGGCTCTTCTGCCTTCTTTACTCTCCTACTTCTCTCTTCCCATTTATTGCAAAGCATACAAAGGGTGATGTACATGCTGCCTCCACTTTGAATCTATATCTCATGCCACAGTCCTCTTATTCTGGCATTTAATATCTCCCTGGCCATGCCCCACCCCCCAACTGAAGCTATTGTTCTCAAAAAGTTACCAATAACCCTGTTTACCAAATAAAATGGGCATTTCCCACTTTCTCTTTACAATTTCATACCCTGAGCAATTCCTCCAGCTTAAAACCCTCTCTTCTCCTTCCTTTTGTTGGCGCTGCACCCTCATGGCTGACAGCGTGTCTGGCCAGCCTTGCATCTATCTGGTACATGAATGGTCCCGAAGAGAATGCATTTGTTGGTGGAAAAGACTAGATGGTTTTTGGCTTCTCTGATATTCCTTCTTTTCCCCTATACTGACCCGATTTCTTCTTCCTACCTCCCTAAATGTGGGCTTCTTCAAGCTTTGGCCCTTGGTCCTCTATGCTTCTGTTACCTCTAGTTGACTAAGATATCACACAGCTTCAGTGATCACCTTCTCTACATCAGACTCCTTCACTTCTCTTTTTTGAGCTCTGGCCCCCCACTTCCAAATACTTATGGTACACATCCCCTTATAAGTTCCAGTATCACCTCAAGATATCTAGCACTTAGCCTTTCCTCTTCTCCCCAGACTACCTTTCCTTTTCGTCTTATCTCTATTCATCTTGTCACCCATGTTCAAGGCTATGTTTGATTCTTCCTTATTTCTTGTCCTCCATATCCAGTCATGAACTCCTGTTCATGTTTCCTTTGTGATACTTATTGAACCCGTCTTTTATTTTCACTGCCATCACCCTAATTCAATTCCTTACCCCCTCACATCTAGACTGTGTAAGTAATGGACTGGCTGGTTGTGCAGGTCTCCTTCTATCCCCACTAAAGTTTATTCTCCACACTGTTGTTGAGAATCTTCTTAAAAATCCTTTCACAACCCCACATTTCCCTAACCAGTCATCTTCACTTTCCATCTTTGGAGACAGAGTTCTAATTCCTTAGTTCAGCATTCAAAGCCTGTTAAAATCGGGCTTCAACCACCCCTTCCTGTCTTACAACTACTCTGCTTAAACCTTCTGATCTTGCCAGATTGGTCCTTGAAAACTTTCTTCCATAGCCCAGTCCTGTGTTTTATAAACATGGTTTTTCCGATCTGGAAATTCCTTCCACTGTCCTTCTCCCTCATAACAAAATTCACCATGCCTCTGAAAAAAGCCTTCCTTTCTAATCAGAGTCCATAATGACCTTTCTCTTTTTCCGACTCCTATAATACCACATATTGCAGTGCTTTTGAAAACGTACTGAATGGCTGCTTTACATTTAATCCTCACAACTCCATGAGGGAGGGGGCATTGTTACAAAGAAATAAAGTCAACTAACTTGTCCAAGTCATATAGCAAGGAACCCGTAGAACCGGGATTCAAATCCTTACTTAGCTGAGAATAATTCCCAGACTACACCACCTCTTTCATTTTCCTGTCTCAGTATCTGTACACAAGCAGGTGCTCAGTAAACATGGTGATTGAGAAAATTGCTTAAATAGCACCCATGACTCTCTAGCACTTAGAGAATTGTCAATCCTAGCAATGTATATTAGGCACACCACCTTCTTCACGTTGCTTGATCTGTAATACAGTTCAAGACAGGGGACTTGCCAAAACTTCACCACCACCCATTCTAAAAATAAATATTGGTTTAAGCAAAGCTAAAAGGCCTTTATCTGATGCAAGCATGAGGTGAGTTTTGGGGATGTCCTCTGTACCACCTCTAGGCCCATCCTTGCTGTTTCCAAATGATTAGGAAGTGAACACAGACTGGCTAGTTGATGGCTTCTGAGGTCAAATGGACTATTTTAGAGTTCTGGAGGTGGATGCTAAGACAGCAGAATCAGATTTCTCTGCTTTGGTAGCTAAGCCCCTGGTAAAAGAAGCCCAATAAAAGTGCCTCATGGGTGGAAAATGGGATCAAAAGGGGGTAAGAGTAAGGAGGGAGGCAGAACAGAAAGAAGGAAATGCTAGAAATATTCTATCGAGGAGATGGCACTGTCCTTTTCTGAATAGTTTCTTGAAGCTGTCAGATCCAACCCTGTCCTCTGCGGCAAGTACCACATAACAGTGGGCTCCGTCGTTTCTGCATGATTCATGGCTCAATCCTGAATTGCTTGTTCTGACCCGTATCATAGGCCAGATCCTGTCTTGCTCCAGATCCTCCAGGCTTCTGACCTTATTACTCCCTTCCTCAGGTCTCAGAAACCCAACCTCACAGATCTGACATTCAGCATCGCTTCCCCGGTTATGCCCTGTATTTTCCTCTTGTTGTACGGTATAGCTCTGTCCTCTCAGGATTATGCCTCTATTGTCACACATTGTACCCAGTGTCCAGGCCTTCTACCTTGGAGCTACTGCAAAGTATCCCTTTCCCATCTCTGCACTTTGAATCCTTACTTGGAAAGATACGAGTGACAAAGACCAGGGGTGAGCCTCCAAAAAACAGATGGGGGGAAAATGTGGGGAAGAAGAACAATAAGAAGGAAAATACAACTGGAAATTGTAGAGGCAATTAGAAATTCTAGATTACTTTTGGAAAGTTACTTTATCAAGGAAGGAAAAAGGCCAAGACTACAATATAAAGACATTGCCTAGAGATACTATACTCTTCAAGTGTCTATATTCACTCTCTCCTCTGCTTTGGCTGCCCTTCCTGTCCTTCCCAATCTTCTCTGTGAGGCAAACTCCTATTCATCCTTCAAGATCTTGCTTAAACACGTTCTTTTCTGGAAAGCCTTCTCCGACCCTCTCAGACAGCTAATTGTTCCTCTGTGTTTCCACAGCTCTTTCTATACACGTCTATTATACTATCACTTTTACTGGCAATTTTATTTGTCTCTCCCACTACTTCTCTGAGGACAAGGACTAATTATTTTACTCATCTCTGCATCCCCAAGACATAGCACAAGACACAGCAGAGTGCCTGGCATATACCGAGTGTTTGTTGTTGTGTGATAAAAGACATCAAGAGCAGTAAGAAGTACAATTTGCACTTCACTTGCAAACATCACATTGGTTCCTGGTACTTTTCATGTGTAACCACGTTTTTCCTTGATTTGGGAGAAACGACTTTAGACTCATAAAGGAAATTCTATTGTTATCACTGGCACATTAGCTAATTTTTCATCCCCATTGATGATATCAACACCCCCCCACCCCCGCCCAAACCCTCCACTACCACCACCACACACACACACACACACACACACACGCACTCACATACTTCCAAGAAGCTCCCAGGGCAAGCTTAACATTAGTGGCACATGGCCCATCCTACCATCTCTGTTGTAGTGAAAGCTAAATTACACCGTGAGACTAAAGCTGCCACCGATCTTAGTGAACTGGTGGTGGTTGGGGGAGGGGGTTCCAAAGAACACAGTTAGCTCACCTAGCAGAAGGGCAGGGAAGGAAGGTGAATTTAAACCTTGCCTTATAAGAAATTTGTTAGAAACTCACGCAAAACAGCCGCTTCCTCTGGACATGACAGACCCGCTCCAGGTGTCCGGCGGTGACCTTTGCCCATGAGTGTCAGGTCATCACCCAGCACAGAAAACAAGGAGCCAGAGCCTTCCCCGGGCATCCCTCCTTCTCAAACCTGGCAAATCTTGGGGCCTGGTTTTCCTTTAGGGATTGTCCTCTCCTCCCAGCACCGGCAATCCCCAGTTCCCTCTGCCGGTGCCCCCCAAGCACCAATCTCGCCTTCGTCGCACGGCGGGGGCCCAGCTTGACTCTAGGTCAAAAGTGCCGGCGGCCGGGCTGTCAGGCCCTGCTGAGTGGTGGGACGCTGAGGTCAGGCCCGACCCCCGGGTCTCCTCGCACTCTGCGGGACGAGCACAGTGCGGACGCAGGCCGCGCCAGGCCACGGGCTGCCGAGGCGCGGGCCTCTGCGCGAAGGGACTCGGCCCCCGAGAAGCCGCGCGAGCGCCGATGCTCCGGCCAGTCCCCCTCTGCCTGCCGCAAGTCCCGGCACCCCGCGCGTCGCGGCCGGTCCCTCCGCGGGCCCGACTGCTGGGTGCCCGCGCGGGCCCCGCGCCGCGGATCCCGGGTCAGGCCGCCCGCCGCCTGCCCGCCCGTGCCCACGGCAGTGCCCCGCCCCGCGCGGCCCGGCGCGGTCGCCGCGCCCCGGCCCGGCCGTGACAGCTGGGTGCCCAAAGGGTTAAGCCGGCAGCGCCGCGGCCCGAGTGCCCCGCGCGCTGCCCGTCCGCCGCGAGCCGGCCCCAGCGCGCACGCGCCCGCCCGTTACCTGCGGTCGCGTTCGCGCTCCTCCTCCACCTGGCCGCTCTCTCCCGGGGGCCGCCCCTCAGCCCGCCCCCTCGGCTCGGCGCCGCGCACCCTGCTGGCTACTCGGACACAGCCCGGGGAGGAGGGGCGTGGGGGGCGATTACCATATATTAGCATACCAGCGCGCATCACGTGGCCTCTCCAGCCAATGGTCACTCTGGAAAGGCGGGGATTGGGTTGAACACGCCTAGGTGCTGCTCCGGGCCTGAACCGGTGGCCATGGCAACGGCTGGGAGGGCGGGGGGGAAATGGGGAGGCCCTGGAGCCCAGTGGCCCCCCGGGAGCATCTCTCCTACCTGAATTCCGTGTGGAGACACCGTGTACTTTTCCCACCGTGCGGAGGGAGAGGGGATGAATCTGGCTCCCCTCAAAAGGATTCAGACTCAGGGAACAGTAAATGAGCGCTTACCACGTGTCTAACACTTTTCTGCAGAATATGATTTTCGGGGTCGCCTTGTGATGTCAGTACTGTTAACCCCACTTAATACAAGGGAAAGTGGAGGCTCCGAGAGATTAGGTCACTTACCCAAAGTCACACAGTCACACCAATGGCAAAAGTGGAGATCTGAGCCCATTTTTGTCTCCGGGCCCAGGACTCTCTGAGTTACTTTCTCCAGCAGGGGTCTCCCAATACCTCCTCAGAATTCCAGGTAAACCAGAGGGCTGAGAGATCCTCCTACAAACTGTTCAGTGCTTCAATGTTTCTTTACAATGACCTTTGGGGCCAGTAGGCCCATATTGCAGATGAGGAGAAACGAGGCTCAGAGGGGTAACGTGAACTGCCTCCAGTCAAACAGCTCTTAAGAGCTAGTACTTAATTGCTATGATTTATACTCCAACTTGATACTTTATAAACTTTTAAATTCAGCCTTCTCGACACAGTGGTATGGCTATGACCATTTTACAGATGAAAAAAACCGAGGCTTTAGGAAGTTAAACAAATGGCTCAAGGCTACGCAGCTAGTAAGTAACAGATTTAGGTTCACATCTAGTTTTATCTGATTCCAGAGCTAGTCTCATGAAGTCTCATTATACCAGGTTCATTTACTTTAGGCTTGGACTTGGGCTTCTGTAACAGAACTTTCCCGCCTCTCCTCTTAAAACGTGACCATGCTCTCTCTTAATCCAGCAAAACATCGCGTGACAAGTGGTATGTGTTAAGGTCACAGAAGCTAAATATTAAGAGAGAATAGAGTCACCTCCGTAGGTGGGTAAGTACAGTCTACAATTCCCTGGTTCTTGATTTTTACCCCTAGGGATTTGATAGTTTGCCTAAAGACAGAGTAGTTTAAAAGTGTAAACATCTGCATATGGACTTTCCTTCTACTCCGCTAAGTTAGCTCAGTGGTTCTCTGATTACTGGAGAAGGGCCGTATGCCTCAAATAAAATATGCTAAACTTTATAGGCATTTTAAGGGATTATCAGAGATAATTTTGAATATATTGTGCATTTCAACTTTATTGAGCTGATTTAAAACCCAATTTCCTCCTAAACTGTGACTGGTGTTCAAATGCACGTGTAGGCAGACTTATTTGGAATAAAATCCTGACTTGGCTACTCACTAATGTGTGACCTCAAGTAAGTGACTAACCTCTCTGTGCCTCAATTTCCTCATTTGTAAAGTAGGATAGGAATCGTGTGAGAATTAAATGAATTAACACATAAAAAGCATTTAGTACAAGTCCTGGCTCAGAGTAAAACTTCCACAATTGTTAGATGTTATTGCCCCAGGAGCTTTCCTAGGAACAGACAACCCACATGTACAGAATCTCTCAAGATTTCCTAGCTGGCTTTGGAATTTTGAAGCTGCTCCCCATCCTCATGGCATATTAAACAGCCTGTTGTGCTGGTGAAGCCTTGTTATCTCTCCAATGACATTCCCTCTTAGGATCATAAATAATTCCCAGACTCAAAGGAGCTGGTTTCTCCTGCACATCTCCTAGCACCAAATTACCAGAGTGGCTCCTTGCAGAAGGGGATCTTGACAAACAGAGAAGCCATAAGTCAGGCTCCTTGAAACACTTTTATGAGCGCCTTAATGAGGGAGATGAGCTGTCATCAGGAACTCGTCTGTCCTTCCTGGCCACAGGAAATGAGTTCTTTGTGCTCAAAGGATTTCCAAAGCTGAGGAGCAAAGAGTTTTCAGGAAGTGGGGCAGGGATAAAAAGCTGAGAAACCCAGTGCTAAACAGCCCCCATCCTGCCATTCACCTTATAGGGTCAAATTACTCACAGTCTTATTGCAGCAATAGCACCAAAGGGTGGCTTGTGTGTGGGGTGTTAATCCCCCCCCCCCCCCCCCGTGTACACACTTGGACAGCCAGCCCACCACTGCTCCAAAAGATAAGGCAGTATAGAACAATGGTTAAGAGCATAGTCTCTTGGAGCTGAAGAAGCAAGTGTGAATCCTGCTTCCACTATCTTAGAAAAGTTGCTTAACCTCTTTGTCTCAATTTCCACATCTGCAAAATGGGAATAAAACAGTGCCCACCTTCTAGTCTCTTGTGAAGATAAGTAAGTTACTAACATAAAGTGCTTAGCACACCTTATACTAAGCATTAGAGATGCATTTGCTAATTAAACAAAATAAAAATGTAAGTCTAATACAAATAACGTACTTTTGAGGGGGTTACAGCCTTAGGCAAAGTGCTCTAGACCCTCTCCCTCTCCCTCAACCAGATGCTGCCCCACCCACCCCCATCCTGACTTGCAAATAAAGGCTGCCCAGGAATAAGAAGAATATGTGCTTGGGAACTGTAGTTTGAATGCTGACTCTGCCACTTCCCTTGTTCTGTGACCTTGGCCAAGTTTTTGCATCCCTAAACCACAGTTATGTTATTCGTTGGCTTGTTTTTTAAGATTTTATTTATTTATTTGACAGAGAGAGAGAGAGAGAACACAAGCAGGGGGAGCAGCAGGCAGAGGGAGAGGGAGAAGCACACTCTCGTTCGTCAGGGAGCCTGATGTGGGGCTCCATCCCAGGACCCTGGGATCATGACCTGAGCCAAAGGCAGACGCTTAACCAACTGAACAACCCAGGTGCCCCCATAGTTACCTTATTTGTAAATTAAGACTACCTCTCAGAGTGTCTCTGAGCATTTAATCAGATAGTGTCAGGCAAGAGCTGATAGGGTCCCACTTGATCATAATCACCTTGCCTTTTATCGAGCTGTTCCTCGTGAACATCTTTGCTCTCCTATAATGAAAATAACATTTATTGCGCACATGCTCTGGCCTTGTGCTATATACATCATCTTATTTAATTCTTACAATGAGACAAAGATCCAGAGGGATTAAGTAACTTGGCCAAGATCACAATGGAAGGGGCACCTGGGTGGCTCAGTCGTAAATCGTCTGCCTTTGGCTCAGGTTAGATCTCAGGGTTCTGGGATTGAGGCAGGCATCGGGCTCCCCACTCAGCGGGAAGCCTGCCTCTCCCACTCCCCCTGTTTATGTTCCCTCTCTCGCTGTGTCTCTCTCTGTCAAATAAATAAATAAAATATTAAAAACAAAGAGAAGAAGATCACAATGGAAGTCAGTGAAGGGGGGGCAGGAGTCAAGCAGGACTGTCTGATTCCCAAGTCCATGCTGGTAACCCACCATGCCCCAGGTCTCCGACTCCAGAGTGGCTCATACAACTCACGGAATGTGTGCTCTATTTCTGTAGCATTCCTCTCCCCCATCCACACAAGCATGCTTTCTACCAGCACGTGCATTACCCAGTACCCTGTGCTCTGTGTATACTTACTGAGTGAGCGAAAGTAAATGACTGTGACATTTAAGAGTGATATAGTCCCCTTTTTGGGGTTGTCCCCAGTGGGGAAGAAAAGCAGCTGGCAGCCCCCCACCTCCCCAGCATCCTCTTGTTGCTAATCTTGTGGAAAGCCTTCGTCCTTCCCCCATGGGGGAGTCAGGCTTCTCCGTTTCAGAGAGCCACAATAGGCACAATGATGACTCATCTGCAGTGAACATTTGGAGAGCTGTCAGGGGCGCTCGTGCTTTTTAGGGCTCTGGTAACATGTATCAGTGGGGTGATTTCCAAATAATGGCCTTGGAGCCATCTATGAGTTTCCTAGGACTGCCATAACAAAATGCCACACGCTAAGTGGCTTTAAACAACACAGACTTATTCTCTCACAATTTGGGAGCCAGACGTCCAAAATCAAGGTAGCCATAGGGTCAGTTTCTTCTTGAGGACTCAAAGGGAGAAGGTCTCCCACGCCTCTCTCCTGGCTCCCGGTGGCTGCTGGCAATCCTTGGCGTTCCTTGGCTTATAGATATATTACTCCCATCTCTGCTTCCGTCCTCGCATGACACTCTCCCTGTGTGTCTCTGTCCCAATTTCCCTCTTCTTGTAAGGACACCAGTTCTGTGGGGAGTAGGGCCCACCCTAACCCAGTGTAACCTCATCTTAATTTCATTACCTCTACAGACCCTATTTCCAAATAAGGTCACAGTCTCCAGTACCAGCGGTTAGGACTTGAATGTACCTTTTCATCTTTTCTGGGGGACAAAATTCAACCCACAACAATGTGTAAAGAGGAGATGGAAAATGAAGGAAGAGGATGGAAAGAAAGACGAGGTTGTACATAAAGAGCAGATCATACTCGCAGAACGGAGTGTGACCCAGGGTCCCTTAGAAATGGGACTAAACTTCTTCCTCTTGGCCAATTTCATTTTCATTCTTTCCTTTTTTTTCTTTTAAGACTTTATTTTTAAGTGATCTCTGCACCCCATGTGGGGCTCGAACTCACAACCCTGAGATTAAGAGTCATATGCTCCATGGACTAAGCCAGCCAGGTGCCCTTAAGATTCTTTCCCAAAGATGTTTCCAGTGCATAGACTCACAGTATCAGAGCCGGAAGGGACCCCAGAGGTTCATTCATTCATTCAACAAACATTTATCAAATAATCTTTGAACAGCTGGGCATTCGGAGAGAAAAGAAATGGTCTGAAGGAACTGAAGCCCAGGGAGGGAGTGCGAATTGTCTAGGATTACATCAAAGTAGGGTACAGCCAGGAACAGAATGGGGGAGCCCGAGGCTTAATCCTGAGCCCTTTTCATGCCTATCGGGAAGGCTACTCAACTCCTGGGCTTAAACCTCTGGTGCACAGATCTATTTTTGGTTTTGTTTTTTAAGATTTTATTTATTATTTGACAGGGTTGGGGGAGACCAAGCACAAGCAGGGTGAGTGGCAGAGGGAGAGGGAGAAGTCTGCCGGCTGAGCAGGGAGCCCGATGTGGGGCTCAATCCCAGGTCCCTGGGATCATGACCTGAGCCAAAGGCAAAGGCTTAATCGACTAAGCCCCCCACCCAGGTGCCCCCAGATCTCAAAAAGCTGTTTGTGGTCTGAGGCTCTTTACTGGCTCCCCCAGACTTCCATAGACAGGTCCTGTCATTGAAGGACTTTGGAACCTTGGACCAAGCTAGAACCATTCCTTATCTATAAGTGGAATCATGCAGCCTTTTTTTGGGAGGGGGGGCAATTCTTTGGCTAAACTCTGAGGCATCATCTTCTCTGGATGCCACAGTGGAATCAGGCAGACAGAACTCCTGGAGGGCAGAGACAATGTCTTGTTCATCTTTTTTGTCCCCAGTGCTGACACAGAGACTGTCATGGAATCGGCTCCCAATAGCCATTTGTGCAGTGAATGCAAGAACATTGTTCCAGTTAAGGCCAAGGGCTGTTTGCAGCTCACTATTTCGACATTCCACACTCAGTGATGGTTGCAGAGTTGGTGCCAGGCCCCCGAATTCCACTCTGAAAGTCACAGTTCTTTTTGACGTGACTATTCCATTTGTCACTCCATCGTTAGAAGACAAGGCATCTTGCTTCCATTATTGGTGGCCGATCTGAATATTGTCCTGCCTTGAGCTGTCGTCCTGTGAGACGTCAGCCTGGAGCAGTGAGACTGCAAACTGTGGCAGGCTGGGGTCAGAGATGGGGTCAACCCAGCAGGAGTTGTCAGATCAGAGCAGGGGTGAGAAGGAGGTCAGAGGGGAGATCAAAGTCCCGGAACTGGGC
This sequence comes from Mellivora capensis, assembly GCA_004024625.1. Taxonomy (NCBI): domain Eukaryota; kingdom Metazoa; phylum Chordata; class Mammalia; order Carnivora; family Mustelidae; genus Mellivora; species Mellivora capensis. The sequence goes on along the minus strand of PISX010003159.1, from coordinate 57,495 downwards.
AGGTACACAGTCAGGCCTGGCTCTTCCGAGGATGGTGGCCAGCGGCTGGAGCCCCTTCGGAAAGTGTCTCACAGGCAGGTCTCCTGAGTTGGCCTTCGGCTCACAGGTCTCCAGAGGGTTCTTTGTGATTGAGCTGGGTACGGGTCACAAAGAGGAGGCCTCCTCAACAGGCCTCATGTTCACACAATCAGACAAACTCGAAAATCCTGCAGGCAGCCTTGTTTGTTCTAGTCACGTGGCCCCTGGTTTGCTGCTACTTTTTAGACCCTGGCTGTGCATCAGAATCACCTGCGAAACTTGGTGGGATGCGGATTCCCAGGTCCCACTCTCAGAGACTGATTCTCTAGGTCTGGGCTGGGCTGCTGACATCTTGAGGGTGTACCGGGCAGAGGTTGCACATGGTCGGTGGGGGGAGGGTCTGGAGCCGGGTGGCTTGGGTTTGCAACGGTTCTGCCACTCACCCAGTGAATTTGGGTGCACTTCTTAGGCTTTCTGTGCCCTAATGTCTTATCTCTGAAAGGTAATAATATTCAGTTCATTGATTTGTTGTGAAGATTAATTATTTAATACATGTCAGGTCTGAAAATACTAAATGCTCAATAAATGTTGCTTACTATTATAATCTTTCTTTTTACCAAACTACAAGTGATTTAGAAGCACAGTCCTCCCTCCCTCTGTCCCTCTTCTTCCTTTCTTCTCTTCTCTCCCCTCCCCTCCTCTTCTCTCCTCTCCTCTCCTCTCCCCTTCTCTCCTCTCCTCTCCTTTTCCCTCCCCTCCCCTCCCCTCCTCTCCCCTCCCCTTCCCCTCCCTTCATTAATTGCCCAGTACTCTTACCTGCCAACACCCTTGCTAGACAACCATCCTCCCCAGTTTGCAGTCTAACAGGGAAGCCAGGCCTGGGAAGCATGGTTCTACGCACTACCTCCTGACCCTCTTTGGAGTCTGCAGCTCTGGACTTCCCTTTTGGTGTTTCTCTGACATAATAACCTTCATTTGCTCCTTCAAATGGGGCAAAATGGAAAGAATATAGAAGTCGTTTGGACCCAGTGTGCCATTTTCTAGCTAAGTGACATAGGACAAATCCCATGTAGAAGGTACCTGTGTCTCCTGCTTGCCCAGTATCCCTGTTCTAGGAATGGTTCTGCCTCTCCTTTAACCACAGGACCAGGAGAAGAGCAGCTGAACACACCTGTGATCCCACCCCTCACTCCAGGCCACAGATGATTGGTCAGGGCAGGCAACAGACCTAAGCCGAGCCAATCACATCCCCATCTCCAAGATCTTGGATTGAAGCTGAAGGCTTGTGGCTTGCCTTTGGTGGTTGTCTTGACCTGAGGTGATATTAGGGGCGGTTGGCAGCGGACATTTTCCATCATGCGTATTAGGAAAAAGAGCCAATCAGTCTGCAGCAAGAAAGCCAAGCCGATGGCTGAAGTGTTCAGGGTGCTGAGATTCCTGCCTCCCTATGCTGTCCCTAACCTTGGATTCTGTGATGTATCCTCTATCCTTGTAGTAAATCTTCTCTGTGTTGAAGTCAGACGTAGGGCATCTCTCGTTTCCACCTGGTGCCTGGAAGGCAGGCTGTACCCCCAGCAACTGGGTCTTCCATGTTCACGAGATCAGTTTTTCAAGGGCTGCTCAAGGGAGAAGACAATTCAAATCCGGAGTCTCAGAATGCAACTGCCTCTGCTCCTACTTTGAATGAGCCTTTGGGTCAGAGAACTTCAGGAGCGAAGGGATTTGGGTGTTGAACGCTACAGGGGGCCTGCCCAGGCCTTACATGGGAGGAACCCCTAATTCTGACTCTCCTTAGTTAAGGAGGGAACTCCTGAGAGCCCCAGTCTCTCCTGCCACCTGGTCCTGTTCTGTTCTTCTATATTTGCAATCCCTCAGTCACACCCTTTCCAGATTGAGCTGCCCCCCACCCACACACCTGGAAGTAGTTACTAGGACTTGTCTATCTCTCTTGGGCATGGGGGTTGGAGTGCGAGCAGGAAGGTGAAGTGTAGCCATTCCTTTTCCAGTATGTTCTAAGCTTCTGGTGTTTTCTTTACCTTAGGCCTGCCTCTCCTTGGGTGTCACAGGGCTGATTGATGTTACCTTCCCCAGAACCCCTTTTGATCGTCTGGGTTTCTGTTCCTCCAGTTTATAGACAGGAATGACATTTAGCTGGCTTTCACCCACACAGCCTCAAATGCTTGTTAATTTAGTAAAACATTTTTTGTTCCTTGTGTGTTGCTCCCAGTCCCCTAAGTACCCCTCCAGCTCCCTTTTATCCTAGTCTCTTCCCCCAGACCTCAACACCATCCAGCAACTAAAAGGTTGATACCAGGCAGAGCCAGCACCTCCTGAGTACTCCCCACTCCAGAACTCTGGCTTAAACCCTTGGCATGCTTTCTAACAGGTTCTGGCTTCTGCCTCGCCAGTTAGATGTTTTAAATACTCTCCTGTTTACAGGTGAAGTTCAAAGACGCTAACTGACCTAGTTCATTTATTTATTCATTCATTCATTCAACACATTTTTATTGAATGGCTGCTTTGTGCCAGTCCTGGGTTCAGTGCTCAGGACACAATGCTAAACAAAAATAATGGAGCATCCAGATTAGCACAGACACAAATGGATAATTAGGAGATACGTAAAAACCCGACTAGGGTACAAAAGGAAAGACCAGGGTGCTGTGAGAGAGGATCATACAGAGCCCCAATTTAGAGGCCTCTGAAGGGTTTCAGGCACTAATCAGACAAAGCGAGGCAATAACAGTTTAGTTTCAGAAGGCTCAGTGTTTATGAAGAACATTGTGTCAGGCGGCCTTGCCCAAGGTCACCAAGAGACAGGGCTAGGTTCTGGGTGCATGGTGCATGTCTGACTTTGAAGTCTGCGTTCTTTCCTACCTCCTGGATTGCCTTGCTGTGGGGGTCGGGGGGTTGTTCATCCAGTCACCTTTCCTAGATCCCTGGGTGTGGACCTCAGATCTCTCACAAGTCACGGCTGTTCCGTCCATACTGCAAGTTACTGCCCTCGTGACATAGGGCACAGCCACGCCTCAGCCAGAGGCCCCCAGCCGCCTCAGCAAGTGTCTCTTTCACCAGACTGGGCCATCTAGTCACAGGAGAGACAAAAGGAGTGTCAGAAATGTAGAGATGGACGGGAGTAATGTTGCACAGCGTGGCGAGTGTGTTTGATCTCACTGCACGGTACCCTTGAAAATGGCTCAGATAGTATATTTTATGTTATGTGTGTTTTACAGCAATACAAAAGAATATTCAACAAGCTGCCTAAGGATGGTCTCCTACAACCTCAATTCTGTGGTAGGGATAGGGAAAGAACTTCCGCCCCTGAGCTGCACCCAGTGTCTGCCTCTGGGGTCGGTTCTGCTCGCAGCTCCTCTGAAGGCAGCTTTCGGTATGATCTCCATCCAGCCCCTCCACTCCCGAACCTTGCCGGGGAGCCCAAGTGGAGGCATCTGGCCCAGGGCAGGCAATGGAGAGTTAGAGAGAGGCAGGCAAGAGGAGCTGCATGCACAGATTTGAACTGTGGAGGACTTCTCCTAGAGCAGAAGGTGAGGCAGGTGTTCGGAAGTGAGAGAAGGCGGCAGAGACAACACCAGGAAACAGTGGCCCACCCGTGGCAGAGAGTGCTAATTGCCTGTAGGTACCGGCCACGCTCGGTGCAGGCAAATGTGTAACAGCAAGCTAGCTCTCTGGCAGGTCAGGGTGAGGGGAGGGGAGCCCGGATTTGTAGTGTTTGCCAATATCTGTGATGTAAATACTCCTACCAAGGCCTATTTCAAGTCATGTCAATTAATATGGAGCTGGAGGCAGGGGGCAGGCCACGTGGTTGGCTCTCCTGAGCCTGTGTAAATCGGCTCCAAACACCACTGAATTGTCCCCCCCTTTTTTCCCTCTTTTTTACTGGTAGAAGATACACTTCGTGTTTCCTTAGGGCTCAGGGTCACGTGGCTGGACGCTGGCTGGGATCTACAACCGTGCCCTATATTACGCACCTGTGGTCATGTCAGGACGATCTGGTCAGTGGTCTGTGAGCAGCTGTGATGTGGGCAGCTTCTCTGGACATCCTTAAAAGGAGCTGTATTCATCCCTGCTTTCTCTCCTCTCCTTCCCACAGGCTGGAAGGTGGACACGGTGCAGAAGAGGAAAACACCATGGAATGTAGCTGGGGCAGCAGGTTGGAAGAAACCTCGATCTTCAGGCAGCCATGGAGCTGAGCTGCCTAACCAGCCTGGACCAGCCACTTAAATCTTCTGTTCTAGGCGAGAAGTAAGTGTGTACCTTAATTAAGGCTTTTATTTTGGAGTCTCAGAAATGATGGCAATTCACCTGACTATACTAATACTTAGCCCCAGGACTGGGATTCGGTGCATTTGGTGACTATCATTACCACAAACCCAATCCTCTGTTTTAAGAGGGCTTGAATGAGTCTGTCTATGTTATAAGCAAAAGATTAGTAGTCAGCATTTGCAAGGCTGGGCAGCAGAAACCACCCTACGGCCCCAACGGCTGGCAACAGCAAAGGTTTATTTCTTGTTTCTGCTATATGACAGCCGCAGGTCATTTGAGGTTCTGTTCTAGATGTGTCTGCCTTCTGTGTCTCAGACCAAAGGAGTGGCGCCTGTATCAGTCCAGAGACAGAAGAGAGAACGCCATGGCTGAATCTTGCAATGACTCTTGAAACTTCTGCTGGGATGTGGAATATGTCACGTTTATTCAACGTTCCATTGGGCGAAGGAAGCGAATGGCCAGGCTGACACCAAGGGGACCAGCAAGGTAGAGCACCCCCGCCCCCCGCAACAGAGAAGCACTACAAGTCCCATGGCCGTGGGCAGAGAGGGGTCATCTTTTCACTGGGGGTGCGGCAAGTAGTTGGGAGTAATGATATAATCCACTGCAAGAGCCTAAAGTGAAAAAACATGCATCCTGCCAGGACAGATGCCATTCTTATTCCCATTTTTCAGGTGAGGAAACTGAGGCTCAGAGAAGCTAAGGGCCTCACCATCATATAGTCTTATACTATTCTCAGAACTGCAAATTCTGAGAAACTCATCTCAGTTTTTCTGCTATGGATCACGTTGTTAATAAAACCTTGTAGATAGTCTGGAAGACCCTCTGTCTCATTTTTGTTTTTTGTTTTGTTTTGTTTTAATATTTATTTATTTATTTGAGAGAGAAAATGTCTGGGAGGGGACAGAAGGAGAGGGAGAGAGATTCTTAAGCAGACTTCATGCTGAGCGTGGGGCTCGATGCGGGGCTCCATCTCACGACCTTGAGATCAGGGCCTGGGCGGAAACCAAGAGTGGGACGCTTAACTGACTGCGCTACCCAGGGGGCCCAAGACTCCCTACCTTCTGTAGTGCATTTCTGGAAGCCAGGCTCTGGACTTTGTGAAGAGCTCACTTGAGCTCAGTATATAGAAAGAGAGGAAGAGGCTGCAGACAGTACAGGTAGGAGGTTTGGGGTCTGGTCCAAGGGCTATGCTACTAAATCACTGTTCACCTTCAGGAAGTTCTTTAACCTCTCGGAGTCTCTGTCGTCTGTACATGGAAGAGCTCTGCAGATAGCTCAGAGTACATAATTGATGAGGTTAATCTGCCTCTAACATGCTAATATCTAATTTCAGTCTTCCCAGGGGAATTTTGGGGTCCCTCTTAAGAAGCCTGTTCTTTATTTGAAAACTACCTCGAAAGATACCCTTCTCTGTTCATCCGTCCATCCATCCATCCATCTATCCATCCCCCCATTCTTTCATCAAAGGTTTATGGCTTGTCCTCTGGGCCAGGCTCTGTGCTAGGTCCTGGGGGTGCAGAGATGGATCAGATGAGGTCTTTTGCCTCTAGAACATTCCCTTCTGTTGGAGGAGACAGAGATACGCATAATGCTGAAACCTACAATAAGTTGTTCTGATCACGACATGGGGTGGTCAGAGCGATGGAGCAATCTTCCCAGAGATGCTGCAGCAGGCCGGGAGGAAGCGGCCCCCTCCGTGCAGTGAGGGGAGAAGAACCGGCAGAGTGATGAACAAGGTGAGCACGGACGGGGGCCTGTGGGACGCGCAGGAGGAGGCGTCGAGCAGGCCATGGACATCTGGGTCCGAGGTTGGGTGGGGGAGCTGTAGGTTCAGGATGTGGATGGGGCATCCTTCACTGCAGATGGTCACAGAAGTCATGAAAGCACGGGAGATGGTGATTTCCCTTCTGTTCACTGTCCCTCAACTCCCAGCAGCTGACCGCACAGACCGGCCACACACAGCAACCTTCCCCAGGGAGGGCCCCGTAGAGGATTGACCCAAGCTGGGTGCAACAGTGGACAAGTCGGCCCTGATAGGAACAAACGTGCCACACCAATTCTGTTTTATGGCCTTGTCTGATGCTGGAACACGTAGAGAGGTCACCAGGTCATCCTCGGTGCAGTGGGGACATAAATCAGGCAGAGCCCTGCTTCCTGAGGCCCCAGCCGAGGAGGACAAGGTCTGTCCACCTCTAACTGGGATCAATTACAGGCCATTTCTCTGCCAGCCCAAGCTTCCTTCCACAGATCCGTGGAGGCCTGGCCCCAGGAGGCCCGGCCGAGAAGCAGGCCTGAGGCTGTGTCTGTGACAAGACGCAGAGCTCTGACCCCGACGGGGCAAAGGAGAGAGCTACTCGCCCAAGTGAAGAAGGTAATAATGACGATAGGGAAATGGTACCTACTTTCACCGAGTGCACTGGGCCAGGCACGATGCCAAGCGCCTTATATGCATCCTTTAATTTTAACATCACGGTTATTTTCTGAGGTAGGTTCTGTTGCTGACCTCATTCTACAGAGGAGGATACTGAGGCTCAGTGAGAGTGAGTGACTTGCTCAAGGCCACCCACTCAGGAGGTGGCGGAAGCCCAATCCAAACCCCAGAGTGTCTGCCTTTAGAAGCTGAGCTCGAAAGAGTAGCCCAGAGATGACAACAGGCCAAGACAGCCTGTCCTTTGGAGTCAAATAGTCTTGGATTCAAAGGTTGGCTCTGCCGCTTCTTAACTGTGTGATCTGAAGCCGGTTACTGAGCTCTGGAAGCCTCTGTTTCCACATCTGTAAAATGGGAGAAACAGGACATAACTTGCAACATTGTGGCAAAGGTTAAGAAGAATATATGAAGTACATAGGAGAGCTCAGATGGTGGTATTATTTTATCTTCATCACCATCCTTATCCTTGCCTCATGCTGCTGCTCACCACGCTTGAGTAAATGGAAGAATAAGGTGCAAAACCTTGCAAGCATGAGAGAGGCTCGCACACTGGGGGACCTGCACGTGAGCTGATCTGGTGGAAGTGGAGGGAGGGGTAAAGTACCAGAGTCAAGATTCAAACGATAGACAGATGCTGTTTCACGTAAGGTTGCCTGTAAACTTTAAGGATTTCGGGCTTTATTCTGATGTCATTTAGGAGCCACTGAAGAATTAGAAGCAGGTTGAGGAGTGTAGATGACTTTGCTCCCCAGAGAGATGCTTTTAAGCAGCCTGTCTTGTTCTCCCTAGTGTCCCAGAGCATACAGCAGTGCCTAGAACGTTGTTGGTCTTTAAAAATCTTTGTTGAATACATTTGCCCAAAGTTACTGCTTTATCTAGCCCTGCTTGATTATGAGAAACAGGGGGGCACTCTTGTGAGCCCAGGGAAAGATGGTGTTTTGTAGGGATGACTGTAGATGCTAGCTGTGGAGGACTAAGAGCAGAGACCGGCACTGGGACACAATCCTGAATCCGGGTGGGCTGCACAGCCTCAGCAATCACGGTGCATGGGGGCATCAAGGGCACCATCTACCTGCACTTCACGTACCTGCATCTTTCCTACCTGCCTGTCGCTCTAGTTCTTAGTTTTAGTTTGCACATGGTCTGCGGTAGTGCACTGGCTTCCCTCTCCCCTGTGAACTTTCCATCTTAGGTCCTTTTGATAAATGGCTTCTTACTTGTTTCTTACCTCCAAATCCAAGAGAGAAAATCTGATGGGCTTATGCTCATCTTTTCCTGCAGCAGGAATCAGAACGAGGAAGCCACGAGTTCCTGAATAACATCAGGATTCTGAGAGATAAAAAGGAGGGAGGGCAGATAGCTGTGGGAAAAGCAGTCAATAGCAAACACTGCATTGCCCAAATAATTATTTAATTACAAGTTGTGATATGTGCTTTGAAAGAGAAGTACAGGGTGCTGTAAGAGGATCTAAATTGGATGGGGGGTGAGGTAGGCTTTCAGAAGCCTACTGATTGACTGCTCTTGAGTCAATACTGTATTACTTAGGGTACAGGTTAAGATGCTATAACAAAGCCTCAGAGTCCAATACACTTAAATGAGATGTAAGTTTATTTCTCTCATGTGAAAAGTCCAGATATGAGGACTTCACAGCTGGCAAGGCCAACTCTGTTCCAAAGAGTCCTCTGGGACCTAGGTTGGTGGCTTGATGCTGCTATGATCCTTAAAAAGGGTCTCCCATTTCTACATCCACAGCCCCAAGGGTAGGGCCAGGAAGTGGCGATACCCCTTCTGCTCATCTCACAAGTCACAGTGCCCCCACTCAGCTGCAGGAAGCCTGGGGAGTGTAGAATCCAGCAGAGCAGCTGTGTTCTCTGTTACAATTCAGGGCAGGGGTGGGGAGGAGAGAAAAAGGAAGAGGGAAAGGAGCCCATGGAGGGAAGTTCAAAGAACTTCAACTTCCTTGGCTCCATGGGTGCCTGAGTGGCTCAGTGGGTTAAAGCCTCTGCCTTCAACTCAGGTTATGATCTCAGGGTCCTGGGATCGAGCCCCACATTGGGCTCTCTGCTCAGCGGGGAGCCTGTTTCTCTCTCTCTCTGCCTACTTGTGATCTCTCTCTCCATTAAATAAATAAATAAAATCTTAAAAAAAAAAAAAGTTCCTTGGCTCCAGAAAGGCAGGAGTGAAATTGCAGTGGGTTGAAGATGAGGAATATATAAGGCAGCTCTTTAGGGGAACGTGGAGGAGAAGGGAAGGAGAGGCAGAAATAGCCAATCCTAGAACAAAGGAGGGTATTGCCTCCTCCTCCTCCTTCTTCTTCATGCTGGGAAAACTCCAAGAACAGTCACAGGCAAATGGGAGTATTTCCGCAGAGGAGAGTTCAGAGATGTGGAGAGAGGAATTAGCTCCCCGTGTTAGATAGAGACAGCCATCAGAGCAGACAGCAGGGGGTGGGGCCAAGAGCAAAGATGTAGAGATGAGGCTCGAACAAAAAGAGAAATGTGTCTTCTGAGATGAGGAAGGTGGTGAGGGCGAATGATGAAGTGGATGTGGGATGGGGTGTGACCCCCCACAACTCCTGCCCAATGGCTCCATTTTCTCAGTAAACCAGGGGACAAAGAAGAGGTGTCAGCAAATAGTAGATCTGCAAAAAAGGTATCTGCACACATGTGTGAGTTAAGTCAGATTCAGAGTATGTGGCTTTGACTTGCATATCTTCAGCCTATCCAAACCACCTCAGTCTGGCTTGGAGAAAGTCCTGGGGTCTCAGGAAGAGCTTGGCTCCCAAAAGAACTGGAAAACTCTAGTCTGTCAATAGTGCCTTGGACCACAGCGTGAGCAGAGGAGGCACGGAGGACATGTAAGGAGTGACCAGTTGTGAGCAATCCCTTGGGACTCAAGAATTCTAGAAGGCTGAAAGGGAACTGAGTTTGTGCAGTGACTCAGGTGTGGGGGTACTGAGCTGCCAACACTCAGATCTAAATTATATCATGAGAATATTCCCTTAGGCCTGCGAAGCTCTGGGGACATCTGAGTTACGTTTTGGAGAATGGAACAGTCAGAATCCCAACAGAAAATAGTTGACACACTCCAATGGGGTAATTTGAGAAAAGTTTAATGAAGGGTCTTTACAAAGTTGTGGGCAGAGTTTGGGGAAACTGCAAGAGAGCATGTGGAATCTGGAGCTGTCCCTACAGCCTGGATGTCTGGGGGGACAAGAGCAGTTGCCTGAGCCCACGGGGCCAGCAGGAGCTGAGACCTTCAGTAAGGATACAGCCCTCCAGGGAAGCCCTGCAGGAGGGAGTCAGACCCTGCCGGCACTCTCCTCTACCCTCCCATCTCCTGCCAGAGTCCCCATTGGCTGAACCCCAACAGGAAGCCAGAGGACAAGAGCACTCACGGATGTGGTTCGTGGAGGTCAGTCACCTGCTGTACGGAACAGGGTGGAGATGGGTGGAGAGTGGCCTGGGGGGGAGGAGATAGGAAGTTTCCCCAGGATTCTACATGGATGTACACACATGTAGCAGGGACTCCATATTCTTACCCGAGTATCTGAGTTCTCTCTGTGACACTAACAGGAGAGCTGGGGGCATTACCTCCAAGGGAGGATTGGGTCCCCAAAGGGGAAATACGTCCAGTCTTATTTACAAGGGGGTTGAAGAGGAAGCTCTTGAGAAAAGAACTTGAACTTGGCCCACGACTTGGGTATGAACAGGTGTGTTTGGCAAACTGGGAGGGAAAGGGTGAGTGCCTGAGGGTAAATTGTAGGACAAGAGTATGCCTCCCTCAGATAGAATCCCTTCAGCTGGATATCCAGCGTGGCAGGCAGAATAGCAGCTCCCCGTGTCTTTATCCCCCAAACCTCAGAATATATTGCCTTCCTTATGGGGCCAAAGGCACTTTGCAGATGTGATTGAGCTAAGGATTTAGAGATGGGGGAGGAAATCCCGGATTATGCGGGCAGACCCAATATAATCCTAAGGGTCCATGTAAGAGGAAGGCAGGAAGGTCAGAGTCGGGGAAGGAGATGTGGTGACAGAAGCAGAGGTTGGAATGATGTAGGGCCATGAGCCAAAGAATGTGGGTGGCTTCTAGGAGCTGGAAAAGGCATGGAAATAGATTCTCCCTCAGGGCCTCCAGAAGGGCCTGCATTCCCGTTGTAGTCTTCTGACCTCCAACACTGTGAACGAATGTATGATGTGTTAAACCACTAAGACTGCAGTAATCTGTAACACAGCAATGCAAAATTAATGCACCAAGTTACTGCCATAGTCCCTTCAACCCGGGCACTTGGTGGCTAGCGGCTGAATGCACAGAGGAAACTGAAATGAACAATGAGCCTCAACTCAGTGTCTGAAAGATACAGACGGGCCACGGCTCTGGCTCCAGGAACTGTGTGTGTCCACAGATGTAGGCAAAACAGAACAAGAATCTACTAAATAACGCATCACCTCAGACTCAGCAGTGAGTGTCGGCTAAGGGAGCAACATAGCAGAGGGGAGACCAGTTTCTCTATCCTCCTAGGAGTGAAAAGGTAGGGGGAGAATGAGGGAAACAGATGCTGGCCAGCAGTCTGGCAGGATATTAAGAGATATTCAGAGGCCAGCCCTGCAAAGTAAGCATCTGCCCATGTGACGTCCAGGGCCGAGCGGAGGAGACAGCCTTAGCAGCAGCCTTAACCGCTGTGGAAGCATGCATGGGACAACGCTGGGACTCCCACAGATGCCCAGGGCAGAGTGAGCTTGTGATGATTCTGAGCCCAGCAGTTACCTGCGTTAGGACGGGGCAGTACAGAGCTAGCAACATGTATGTCCAAGGGATACCCTGGCCTCTTTCATCCCTGCAGGCTGACCAGGTCTGTGAGCATCCAGGTTATCCCTGTAACACGAAGGAAGGAGCCTTCTGTCTCTATACACCATCTGGGGGCTCAGGGTATGGGTGGGCCTTGGGGGCCGAGGGAAGGAAGGTCTAGGCACCTTCAGATCAAAATCTAGGAAGATGTTCACAAAGCACAGTTGCAGTTTTCCCTTACTCTCCCAACAGATGATCGGCTACAGTGCGTGCTGTGCCGGCCATCCAGCAGGCTGGGCAGTGGCCCACAACAGCTGTGCCTGGCAGGAGCGACTGTGGAATCAGGCTCTGAAGGATGGGTCAGCTCAGCGGGTGTGGAGAGGATCAGCAGAACTGCAGGTCTGCTGTGGGAAGGCACTTGTCCTTGAACTTGAGTGAGGTGTGCTTGGGAACCAATACAAGTTGGTGGATACACTTTACAGGGAGCTGGAGACCACCCGATCACTCCAAAATCCTGGCACCAAACTCACACGGATTGCTCCAGCTCCTCCCCTCTCTTCCCTGTCCATTGGTGGGTGGTGGTGGCCCCCTTCTACCTCATTCCACTGGGACTGTATTGCTGAGAGGCACTGGGTTTTGCATTTTGGAGCAAGAGGCCTTCAGACCTCAGGAGAGACATGGGAAGGAGCTCTTCCCGATGGGAGAGTTTGGGGTCCTGGCTTGGATAAGATTGGGTGAAGTAAGTCCCTGCAGCCCAAGGAGGAAAAGGCTGTTTGGCCAAAAGGAAAGTATGTGAAGAAGCACAGAGATATAGGGGGATAGTGTGCGTTGAAGGAGTTCCACGGGGTGAGACCAAAGGGGGCAGCTGATGGAGGCGGGGTGTGAGAGGGGGCCTGGAGCCAGGCGACGGCTGTGTGGTATCATGGGTGATGCTACCTGCTGCTGGAAGGAGTCAGAGTCTGGCCTGAGACGACAGTCCCCTCAGAAGGACTCGTAGCTGGAGCCATGAGATGAGCTCAGGATGTCGACGACTAACGATCCTTTTCTGCGATGGCTTTCCCGTGTACAAAATGCTTTCAGAACTTCCTGCTGTTTTGGCTATCACGGCATGACACAGCGACACCAAACAAGCACAGTCATTTTGCTCACAGACCCGCAATTTGGGCAGCGCTTGGCGGGAACAGCTTGTCTGTCCCACTCGGCATCAGCAGGGACAGCTGGGTCATCTGAAGGCCCTGTCACTCACACGTCTGGCAATGGATTCTGGGACATTGGCGGAGACTGTGCCTTGGAACACCTATATGGCCTCTGCTCATGGCCTGAACAGAGTGGCACTCCAAGGGTGAGTGTCCCCAGGGTGAGGACAAGGCAGAAGCTTTTCTAACATAGCTTTGGAAGTCACATTGCATCACTTGTGCATTTGACTTGTTAGCTGCTGGTCACTAAGGTCTTCCATATGCAAAGGGAGGGGAATTAGACTCTACCTTTGGTTTGGAGTAGAGTCAAAAATTGTGGACGTGTTTTAAAAACACCATACTCTGAGAAGTTGGCCCGATTGGGTCATGTTCCGGAGAAGCTGGGTGGCTTGCTGAAATCACACCGGCACCAAGAGACAGAGCCAGCTCTAATTATGATATACCTGCACACACACACACACACATACACACACACGCTACACCTATTACTTGACATTACTTGCTGTCACTACTAGACCATCTCATAGTCCTATTAAACTCAACATTTCGAAAATTGAACTCTTAACTTCCCTAAACCTGTTCTCCCACAGTCTTGGTGTCACCCTTGACTTTCTTTTCTTTCACATCCACCCTCAAACCCATGAGTCAATGCTGCAAGTTCTGTCTTCAAAGTGTGGTCAAAATCTAATCATGTCTTTCCTTCCTCCCCCAGGTTGGACATCATGGTCCAAGATGATGTCATTTCACGTCTGAATTTTTGTAGTAGCTCTTTGCTTGTCCCTATGCTTCTGTTCTCACATTCTCACTGCTACCCTCAGTCATTCTGCTCTCATAATGGCAGCCTCAATGATTCTTTTTATAGTAGAAATGAGATTGTGTCATCCCTTTTCTGAAAGACCTACGCTGACCCCTCATCTCACTGAGAGCTGCTAAAATTCTTACAATGACCTCTCTGGCCTCATCTCCTACAACTCCCCCCACCCCCCGGCTCATTCCACTTCAGCCACCTTGGCCTCCTGGCCTTTCTTCTAACAGGTCAGACCTACTTCTACCTCAGGGCCTTTGCACTTGCTCTTTCTCTTGCCTTGAGTGCTTGTCTCCAGAGAGCAGCATTGATCTCTCTCTCATTCTTTAAGCTTCTGCTCAAATGTCACCTCATTAGAGGTGGTCTTCCTGGACCATGCTATTTAAAATTGCAAACCAACCCTCCCATTAGAAGGGAGCTCCTCAGCTCAGAGGTGTTATATGTTTTGTTTACCACTTACTCATTACCATTTAGGACAGTGCCTAGCACATAGCCGTGTGACATTTGTTGGGCAAATAACTGAAAACTACCATTTTGCTTATGTTAACTTCTCCTTATCTTTCTAAAAGCCATGGTTCGTGTGTTTTGTTACTCTAGTAATATAGCTCTTATTATTTCAATGTGATCCCTTTAACCTCACATAATGATTTGGTCTTAGATTCTATTTCTTCTCCCTCCTCCTCCAGTTGCTACTGCTTCTTCTTCCCAAATTATGGAATTTTTTTTTTATTGTTGGAAAGACTTCAAAGTGTTTTGCTCAAAGCCATGTTTTCTGCTATGAAAATACTATGGGAGAACAGAACCTTCTAATGGCCTAGGAGAATTGTTTTGTCTTAGGCAAAAACTTTCTAAAGTGATAACCCATATGCAAAGCCATTAGTTTTGTAGAATTAACTCATGGCTAGTAAAAATACACACACACACACACACACACACACACACACACACACAGGACTTCAATGGTGAGGTAGGGCTTACCAGGCAAAGGGAATGGCTCTTGCAAGGATCCTTGCTGAAGATGGGCCTGGTCCTTCTGATGAATAGAAAGAAGCCAAGTGTGGCTCCCTCTCCCTCTCTAAAGAGGAGGAGAGGAATTTGGGGAGAAAGAGAGGGAGAGAGGGAGCAAGAGCGGGAGTTGTATGGACAGTATTCAGTGATGGCAAGAGGCAGGCAAGGACCAGTTCAAGGAGGCCATTGTCAATCAGAGTAAGAAATTGAGTTTTTATTCTATAAGAGGGGTGCCTGGGTGTTTCAGTCTGTTAAGCATCCATCTCTTGATTTTGGCTCAGGTCATGATCTCGGGGTACTGAGATCAAGCCCCACACTGGGCTCTGTGCTAGGCATACAGCCTGCTTGAGATTCTCTCTCCCTGTCCCTCTGCCCCTCCCCCTTTCTCTCTCTCCCCCTCTCTAAAAAAATGTGAGTAGCCTTTGAAGAGCTTAATCAGGAGAGTGATATGACTTGGTTATACTTTTAGAAGCTCACTCTGGATTCTGTGTGGAAGCTGGGCTGCTGAGGGCAGGAGTGAAAGCAATTGGAGTCAGGGTACCATTGCCATCATCTAGACAAGAGATGGAAAGCAGTGGGCAGATGTGGGATAGGTTCTGAGGTGGCACCCCCAGGGCCAGCTGCTGGGATTGAGCAAAGGGAGGAATGAGGAATGACTTTCAGATTTGTAGGTCCAGCAACTAAGTGGACCGTGTCATGCTGTGTGCTGAGATGTCCCTGAAATGGAGACACTCAGAGGGGAGCGGGCATGGCAGGGCAGGAAATTAGGAGTTTGTTTTGGTTAAATTGAGTTCTAATTGTCTATTTGACTTCCAAGTGAAGATGACAGATAGTTGGATATAAGAGGTTGGAGCTCAGGGGAGAGGTCACTGGTGGTGACACGGATTTGTAAAGTCATGGGCAAATATGACAGAGGGTATTTAAAAGCCACGGGCCTGGGTGAGATCACCCAGGGAGAGACAGGAGAGGAGAGGAGAGGAGAGAGTTTGGGGTTTCCCTGGGAATAGGCCTATGTTAGACAATGTTGTATGGGAAGCAGGGGCCTGGGGAGAGAAGCTCTCCTGAGGGCATGCCCTGTCAGTGTTCAGATCCAGGGACCAGTGACAAGGAACAACCACAATGAATGGGTATAATATATGAGAATTCTCAGAGATGCTCAGGACAGGCAATCTGGAAAGAGACCGGATTTCCTAGTCTTTGCTGATTGGGAGCTCAGATTGTTGCTGCTTACTCATTAAAGAGAACTGAGGACTCAAGGCAGGAGAAGCAGGAGGACATCTGGGTCATTCCTTTTTTCTCGGGTTTGTCACCTACCACGAGACTCTCAAAGGCAGAAACTTTGCCCCCTTGGCCTCTGTACCCATGTCAGATTCACCACAGCTGTGGGCCCCTGTCTAATAGGGCTTGCACACATTGTCAACTAAGAAGATTGTCTAAATAATGAAATCTGTGGACTGGAAGGGGAGGGAGCACTGAGAAACCAGGACCCAATGGCCCTGTATAGCCCAATATGCAAGCTCTCTTTGGGAATGGAATAGTGGTTTGCTCCCCTGAGCAAGAGACCATTTGCTTCTCTCCCCTAGAGCTATAGAGAAACCCATTTATGCCCAAGCAGAGCATCCCAGCATGCTCCCAACACAGACAGGGAGCCATATGGAGAGGGATTTCTCAGTGGTCTCCAAGGAAGGAAGATGCTGGTTTCTCTTCCCTCAGGGCTCCCACAGTAGATCTGGGGGAGGGTGGAATGGGGCAGGAGGGGTGGGGGGAAGGATCAAAATCAGCAGCGAGGAGGGACCTCAAGCAGATGTGGTGGGAGGCAGGAAGGGGTGGGGGGGGTAAACATGACCAGAGCAGGGAGGGGTAGGGCTCCTGCACCCTCCAAAGCCAGCCTCTGGTTTAGCTCAGCCTGGTGTTCCTTGGATGGGGTGGTCGCGTCATCTGTGAAAGCCCAGAAGTACACGTGGCTCTCAGGAGAGAATAGAAAGTTGCAGAGATGGGAGAGAAACTACTGGCAGGTCTCTGACTGTCCCACTCCCTGGCTTCAGTCCTTCCCCAGGGCTGGCTGATTGAGGATTCCATGAGCTACCTCCACATCTTCCCCAAAAATTGTACCAGGGGAGTTGATTTCTGTTCCTGGACGCAAAAAGAGCCTCCACTAAGACAATAGCATAGCCCAGGCCACTCTCGGGTGGCCTCTTTCCCCTCCCCAGCAGGACCCCCACTGCAACCGGCCCATGGGGAGCTCTTGCCTAGAGGTTCTACCCGGCTTCCCCCGCTGGGTTCCCATTCATTCTGTATGTCAATGTATCTATCCTCCTTCTGTAGCCCTTATTTGGACCCCTTTGTCTGTCCTTGTGATGTATGAAATAACAAGAAACAAGGCCATCCTTTACCCAGGGCTCCCAGGAATTACACCTGAAAACACCAAAGCCACAAAGGCAGTAATAACAAAGGAACTCAGTCAAAAATGCTGGCAGTCCCTGAAAACTCAAATGGGAAGGTAGTAACTAGGACATTCTCACCTTTTTAAAAAATTTTAATCATTGCCAAATTTTAAAAAAGATCTTATTTATGTATTTGAGTGAAAGAGAGAGAGAAAGAAAGAGCATGCACACGAGGAAAGCAGGGGGAGGGGAGAGAGGGGGAGGGGAGGAGAGGGAGAGCAGACTCTCTACTGAGTAGAGAGCCTGAGGACAGGGTTCGATCTCATGACCTGAGCAAAAGGCAAATGGTTAACTGGATGAGCCACCCAGGTGCCCCCACATTCTCACCTTTTTACAGAGGAAGAAACTAACCACCTCAAGGACAGCCCTTGGAGAGGCCAATGAATTAATTTCCTTGGGCCACATTTCTCCAGCTGGAGAACATGAAGGAAAAGTACACAGAAACTGGGTCATAAGAGCATCGTGTCTGGCACAGTACATTCTCAACAAATGTTAGTTATTTTTATTATCAAAAGGAATTCTAGGTAGTCCAAAAAAGCGGGCCTTCTGGGAAGTAAAACATTTCTGGGCTGCTATTGTTTAATATACTTCTCACGATGCCCAGCACATAGGAAAGTGTAAGTGGTGGTTACAGAAAAAGTATTTAAAGCTGGGACAAGAACTGAAGTGAACTCAGGCAGGCAAAAGCCATTTGATCTGGTGATGGCAGAGCTATCACACGTCTCTTCTTTTTATTTACAGTTTCAGGGATGTCACCTGAATTGCTTATGCAGCGAAATCACTACAAACTGGTTCTGATTAGAAATTATAGGGCACCTGGGTGGCTCAGTGGGTTAAGCCTCTGCCTTCGGTTCAGGTCATGATCTCAGCGTCCTGGGATCGAGCCCCACGTTGGGCTCTCTGCTCAGCAGGGAGCCTGCTTCCCCCTCTCTCTCTGCTTCTCTGCCTACTTGTGATCTCTCTCTGTCAAATAATAAAAAATCTTAAAAAAAAAAAAAAGAAATTATATTTACTGACCAGTTAACCACTCAAAAAGAAGGCGGTCACTTGGGTGCCTCAGAAGCCTGTCCTCCCAGACAACAGCAATGCCTAGGCAGGACTGTGTGTGTGTGGGGGGTGACCTCTTGTTGCCACGAAGACTCCCTCCGTCCCACCAGCCTCCCCTGGCCTGATTCTGGGTTCTCATCCCAGCTCTGCCACCTGCTCTCCATTGTGCCCTGGAAAATCCTTTTCCCCATGCTGGGTCTCAGTTTCCTTTTCTGAAAAGGAAGATGTTGAATTAGATGAACCCACAGGGCCTTTCCAGATCTGGAAACCATAACAAAGGGAAACTAAGGCAGAATCCCTTTTTGGTAATGGGGTAGAGGGAGCAGCAGCTGGAGCATCTAATTTCTGGGAGGTGGGCAGTGCAAGCTAGCCCCAGCAGCCGCAGAAGTGGGACCAAGCATAGTGAAACCCCAGCTTTAAGTCATAGGACTCTGACAGATCAGACATGCGCTGGTGAATCAGTCAATTACATGAAAAGTTCCAGTCCCTTGGAATGAAGTGCCCATTGAAAGCAAGGCTCTAGAGGCTGAGTGGCCATCATGGTGCAGTAGGAGGGGCCCAGAGATTTCAAGCTCATATCTTAACTACTCAGCCCAGTTGTCCGCCTAAAAGCTAAGGGTGTTTTATGACTGTGATTGAAGAATCTCAAATATCAGGGTGCCTGGGTGGCTCAGTCATTAAGCGTTTGCTTTCAGCTCTGGTCATGATCCCAGGGGAGTGGGATCCAGCCCTTCATCAGGCTCTCTGCTCAGCAGGAAGCCTGCCTCTCCCTCTCCCACTCCCCCTGCTTGTGTTCCCTCTCTCGTTGTGTCTCTCTCTGTCAAATAAATAAATAAAATCTTAAAAAAAAAAAAAGAATCCCAAATTTCTTGCAGATGCAGGAAGAAGGGGAAGAGATGGTATTACTGGAACCCAGTGCCCAGAGTCCACCAGTAGATGCTGGAAGTACGGCAGGCCTACCCATCAGGAGTTGGAGCCATGGAAGACTTACAACTGATGTTGAAGCTGCCACTGACAGAGAGGGAGGGGAAAATATCCCGCCCTCCAACCTCCTACTCCCAGAGAAGTCAACAAATACACCTTGCAGGTGTTGGCTTGCCAGTGATGTGGAGCAGAGGAGGAGAGGGAAGGGAATGGATCTGAGAAGCAGGCCCGATTGTGATACAAATGGAAAACCATCTTCTCTGCAGCTCAGAGCTGGATAGCTGGCATCAGATTCCAGTATACCTAGGAGGCAATTACAAAGTAAACCCAAGGGGAG
Organism: Mellivora capensis; assembly: GCA_004024625.1. Classification (NCBI taxonomy): domain Eukaryota; kingdom Metazoa; phylum Chordata; class Mammalia; order Carnivora; family Mustelidae; genus Mellivora; species Mellivora capensis. Next base: position 38,216 of record PISX010003159.1, on the reverse strand, counting down.
AGGCAAATCAGGGTAGTGTTCTGCTCATTTACGTTGGCCAAATCTAGAGAATGCGCATGGAAACAGACGCTGAGGGTACGCTGGGCCAAGGAGGAAGCAACATGATTTCGGATTGTACTGAATATATTGTTGTAGATGATTTACCAGAGTTTTTATTTCAATAGACTAGTTTTGAGTAGCCAGAAGTGTTCTAATTTGTTTGCTTTGTTGGCTGACTGGATCTCGGACTAACCAGTGGTCTACCAACCAAAGCTACGATGCCATAAATTCCTTCATGTCAAATGGGGGAGGGGTTGAAATATTGAGCACATTTCCATGTGCCCTGTACCCCACTCACTAAGTGTATTCCCAGAATGGGCCCAGGAGACAATCCCTTTCTGAAAGCATTAAGAAATGCATTAGGGAGCATTAACACTGTCATCTTTGAAACACCCTGTTGTGACTGTTCTCTGTAGGTGTAGGAAGCTGCAGTTGACATGAGCTCCCTGATTCAGTCTTGGAGCATCCTAGAGAACAAGCAATAGCGTTTACAAGTGGCAAGATGGACATGGTTACTTATATGCCTAGAAAGGGAGCTCAGATGCTAAATGAATAACCAATGCCCCCTACAGTCTACCCCTTGGCTTGTCCATGGACTTGACCCCACTTTCCAATACTTACACTTCAAATAAAAGCTTCCATCAACTATAATACCACTATTCATCTTTTGAAAAACCTATAATAAGTTACTCATCTCCAAAGGAATCATCCTAAATCTTGTGAGTAATTATATTCAGCTGCCAGTCCACGAGCTGTGGAGTAAGGTGCCTCCTCTGATGACTACTGTCTTGTCTCAAAATTCTACGATCTGAGCAAGAAATTGTAAAATTCACCACCACCAACACACTATTTAATAATGAGGGAAAGGAAAGAAGACAAAAATTAGCTTAAAATAGTTAAATTACCGCATTTGACTGACTCTAAGAATCAGTCATAGAACAAACCATTATTTTACGTACCATTAAGGAAAATGATCCAGTTAAATGGTGACACAATGACTTCTCATCACTCGTAAGTTAGAGCTATTGTATATGCATTTAGACAGAGATTTTTATCTTACCTAACTTTTGTACACACAGAAAATCAAAATAAAAGAAAGATTGATTGATTATGCCTCAAACTCCTTCATATTAATAGTCCTTTCTGAGCTCCTCCCACTTGATTTCTCCAACAGAGAATATGCACCACACTGTTTTCTTTCCATGCTCTTCTTACAGCTACGATAACGCTTCATTTCAATGTGGAATTACAGTGTAATATTTCTGAAGATATTGTAAAGCACACCCAGGGTCGCCTGGGTGGCTCAGTCAGCTAAACATCTGCCTTCGGCTCACGTCATGATCCCAGGGTCCTGGGTTCTAGTCCCACATGGGGCTATTTGCTCAGCAGGGAGCCTGCTTCTCCTTCTGCCTCTGTCTCTCTCTCTCTCTTTGTCTCTCATGAATAAATAAATAAAATCTTAAAAAAAAAAAGTAAAACACAACCAAACCAGAATGGGTAGTATCAGTGAGGTCCGTGACTTAGTTGCGGTGTTAGCAATACGAACGGCTATGAGCAAGTATGTAATGTGCACAGGCAATAGTCTCCGTATCATCAACGTTGCCTGGTTACCAGCAACAGCAAGATGTCATTCATTAACTGTAGGACACAGCCCTGTTTCAAAAGTGTTAAAAATATGAAAAAATGAGCATCTTAGATCTGATGAGACTTAGTCACCTTCAGTTCTTGGTGTGAGGACAGCTCCTGTGTTTGCCAGCTCTGGGTCCCATGCTACCCCTCTTGGTACCCCGAAGCCCAGCTAACCGGCTTGTGATTAGTCTCTTGACACACAAACCCCTCAGAAAAACTGCAATTTGAATGCGCTGTTTCCTGTTGAGACTCTCAGGAGTGCAACGGTGTATTAGAAAGGGTTTTTTTTTTAATTGTTGTTTTTATTTTTTTAGGTATCTAGTATCTAGTACCCTTGTTGAACGTTCTTTAGTTTTAAAACTTTGTTCCTAGAAATTCTTGGAATTCCTAAGTAGGCAATCACAGCATCTTATATATGGTGACCCCTTTGTTTCTTAAGATACTTATGATTTTATAAATTTCATTTGTTCTTTTTCTTTCTTATTCTCCTGGCTAAGGTCTCCATTATCATGTTGAATGCAAGTAATCATAGTTGTCTCATTCCTGGCTTTAAGTTGAATGCAACAGATGGTTCACTGTTAAGAATTATATGTATTATGGATCTGGAGTAAATATCCTTTTAGAAGTCAAGGCATTTTTCTTCTCTCTGAGTTTATTACTTTTTAAAAATCGTGATCAGATTGAGTTCTATTGAATGGTTTACTGCATTGTTTGAGATCATCATAAAGCTCCGTTTTCTTTTTCTGCTCTCCCCTGGAGTGCCGACTTATCTTGGTAGTGCACATCCAGGTCAAGGCTTGAAGACCGTTCTTCCTAATCCCAGTATGGAAGGGCAGGAATGGACCCCTATAGTCTTCTTGGATAAATCTTGGGCTTTTGGGAATCTTCCACATGGAGCATTACAAGATGTTTATGAAGGCATCATTTTGATGTATTATTTTGCTTATAAAACACCTGCATTTTAAAATCCTGATTTACTCGGGGTGCCTGGTGGCACAGTCCATTAAGTGGCTGACTCTTGGTTTCGGCTCAGGTCGTGATCTCCAGGTCATGAGACTGAGCCCCGTGTCAGGTTCCATGCTCAGCGCAGAGTGTGCTTATGACTCTCCCTCCCCCTCCACCTACCCCCAACTTTCTCTCAAATAAATAAATAAATCTTTAAAAAAATCCTGATTTACTCAGGATTTCCTTTCCATTAGAGAAAGGAGAGGAAGTAGTAGAAGGGAGTATTGAGGAGAGAAACCCCATTCTGCCAGCCATATGCCATCCACTGCAATCCCATGAAGCAGATAACAGGACACCTGGCATGCTGAGGAGGAAACTCAAGTTCAGGGTGTTGACGTGCTCCGTGCTGAAGGACAATGGCAGAGTGGGATCCTGGACCTCCAGCCCCAAATCCTGTGCTCAGAAACACTGCTTGCTTGCTCGCAGCAGAAAAGTGAGAGCAGGTTCCCCCCTCTCATGAGTGTACTGACCCTGCTTCTGCAGCCTTTTCACTGGCTCCCCGAACTTATTCCCTCTTTCTACCCCCAACACCTTGGGCAACCTGAGCTTCCTCCAGCACCTTGTTTTCTTAGGCCCCTGTCTACATGGGAACTTGGGTGTTCAGTTGCCTTCCAGTCTATGCAGCTGGCTGCCAAGTAGAGTGGCTTTCAGAATGTGGGGGAGCTGGCTGACATCTTCCCAGATCTGGTACTTGGCCTCTCCTCTCGCGATGCTTGGATCTTAGACATATTGGACCTGTCATTCACCAGCTGGCTGAAAATGGCCAGTCCTGGAACCCTTTGGGACCTTCACCTGGGGACTCAGTGTCTGGATCACACAAAGATGGTGGCAGCTTGCAGTGGTAGGACTGGGGCTGCTGAGATGGGACACCCTATCTGTGATAAACACCAACACGGCCGAACTACCTGCCGGGTAGCTGCCCATTTTGAGTTACAGGAGCTGAATTTGGGCTCCAATCTCATGGGGCACACAGCTCCGGAGGCCCTGGCTTCCTGCAATAGCCTGAGGGGTTTGGGTCTTAAGAGTGGTTTAAGCGGGTTTAACGCCATCTAACTAGGTTTCCTGGCTGCCACGCCCAGTCTTCAGAGACTGAACCCGAGTGGCAACCAATGGTGGGTGCCATGCTGTGCACGAATGAAACAGGACCCTGGAAATGTCCAAAAATTGGATGCATACCCCACCCCTAGCTGCTTTCTCCTGGGAAGCTGCTACTTCAGGGAAGCTGGCTGATTGTCTGGGGGGCCAAGTATTCCAGGGCCTAAGGAGGTGGGAGATATCAGACTTGGCCAGAATTCACCAGCAGCCCCAAGCCAGGGCTGGTTGGCTCTCCTGGGGACACTGATCCCCCTAAACCTGCTAGATACCTGCCTGGTGCTGAGCCTGGCCTTGGACTTCCAGGGCCCAGAGAGTCTGCACAGCTTGAGATCATAGTTCCCCTCTGGTCCTCCTTGGGTAGAGTTGTCCCTGCCCAAGAGGCTGACCAGCTTGGAGCACTGTGTGGTCCCAGACAGGAAGTTTTCGAAGCTGGCTTCTCTTGTCTTTTCACCCTTGCAAACCCTGATTCTCAAAGGCGAGGCACTGCTGCTGGGGACCCGGAATGTCGCCAAGATCTTCCCCGTCCTTGGCCAACTCTCTCTGCTTGGCCATACTTGAAGGCCCTGTGTTCCCAGGGTGCCTTTAATTTCTTCCTCTGGCAGCTCGCCAGGCTCCAGTATCTGTGGTCAGGGTGGATAGGCACAGATCGGGGCCTGCTGCGTCATGGGGCTGCCAATCTATAGGAGCTGAAGCTGCTTGCCCTGGTGTCCTGAGTCTGGCCCTTCCCAGGGTGGCTTGAGGAGTTGGTAGGCGAGCTACCCAGGCTTGAGCTACAGCGTCTGGTCAAAGTGGGGCTGGAGACACTGCTGCTGCTTTCCAGAACCCGGGCATTCTCCAGGTCTGGTGCTGGGCTGAGAGACAGGCCTCATGCTGGATGGCAACCTCCAAGAGCACAGTCCTCAAATACCCCAGTATGTGTACATTCTGGGTGATTCCTTGGCCTGCCTGTGTGCCAGTGCTTGGTGGGACCCTGGCTTGAGTGGCTCCCCCAGAACATGTGTGCATATTGTATCACACTAGCTGTGCTGGCCAGAACCTGGGGGCCATGCCCCCCCCCCCTCAAATCCCCTTTTCTCCTTTCTCTGGAGCCACTGTCCTAAAACTTTGGGGTTGGAACTCTTTTGGGGTCGCTCTGCTTGTAGGTTCTGCTCATCTCTTAGCTCCTCCTACATGAAGCCAGAATGTCCTAGATTCTCCATCTCCAGCCTTGCTCATGGCCTGGCTGGCGGGTCCAGGGGTTGGAAGGGTGAGGGTAAGAGGTTCCTCTATATTGTGTTTGCATCCCAGCAAGACCAGGGCTGCATGTCCAAGAGAGATGGTGAGACGGGCAAGGATGTGACCGACAATGTGGCTGATAGCGTAGCAAGCAGCCGGGCCCCACTGCGTGCTGAGTTATCAGCTCCTGCATACCCTACATAGCTTCTTGGAGCGCCACCTGGTTACCTTCCTCCAGCTGGCAGCCCCCCCACCTGCCAGCGCTGCTGCTGGTCTTCCTGGAGCCTGTCTCCCACCACCACCTCCCTGGTGGTGGTGGCCTGGCAACTCTGCAGAGGGGACTTTTGTGTGTGGCCCAGGGAAGATGAAAGGAAGGAAGGCTTCTGGGCTTGGCTAGGGAGCAGTCTAGGGCAGCCTGGGTTAGGCTAGAGTGGGTGTGTGCATATTGGAGGAGGGGATAGGAAAAGCAAGCCAGCCTGGCAGGGAGATAGTGGGTACGGGTGGGTGCATGAGACTGAACCCAGCTTCTGGTGGGAGGTGGGGGTGCTGCATGTGTTGGGAGGATCAGCTGGTGATTTTGGGAACACAGGCTTTGGGAAGGTTCTGTATGAGCCTTGGAATGAGAAAATTGGGAGCTGGCAGGTGGCCGTGCGGTATGTGATGTGATCTCAGGATCTCCAAATCCTTAGTAAATTTACCAAATCCATGAAATGCTTGACTTAATTGGACTTTTTGTTTTCAGTGGAAATCCATATGAGGGAGGAGGCAAAGGGGCTGCGGTCATGGAAACTGTAGCTCAGAGGAAATAAAGTTGGAAATTCATGGAGGCTTTGGGGAAGGATGGAGGGCTGTGAGTAGTGCTCAGCTGTGGAATGGAGTCTAGGCCAAGTTCAATCAGATCTTCAAGGGGTAGAGGGGCCCCTTTTGCCATCTGGGTATAGAGGAATTGGCAGCTGAGGACTGAAAAACTGGGATGCTGCCCAGGAGGGAGCAGACTGATTGCCTGTTCCCTCAGCAAAGACACAAAGGCATGGTCATACCTATGGTCTTTTTGAGGCTCAGTACAACACTGGGAGGAGAAATCCACCCCCTTGGCACTCAGTGTCCAGCAATGCTGAACTACTTGGAGCTCCCAGAACACCATGTGCTCTTGCCCCTGGGCCTTTGCATGCACTGCTCCTTCATCCAGAAACACAATTTCCCTCCTCCGGGGAAATTACTACATATATATATATATATATATATATATATATATATATACACACACACACACACACACACATACACACATATATATATATATACACACACACACATAAACATATATATATATATTTAAAGATTTTATTTATTTATTTATTTGACAGACAGAGATCATAAGTAGGCAGAGAAGCAGGCAGAGAGAGAGGAGGAAGCAGGCTTCCTGCCGAGCAGAGAGCCCGATGTGGGGCTCGATCTCAGGACTCTGCGATCATGACCTGAGCTGAAGGCAGAGGCTTTAACCCACTGAGCCACCCAGGCGCCCCTACTACATATCTTTTAAGGTTTAGCTTAGGTACCAGTTTTTCCAGAAGCCATTCCCGACCTCCCAGGCTAGGTAAGCTGCTGCCTCTGGGTCCCATAGCTTCCGGCACTTCCTTTTCTCAAAGTAATGATCACACTTTACTCATCTGCACAGGTCTGGGGCCCCTTAAGCACTGGTCTTCAAAGAGATGTGCACAAGATGACTCACAGGGGTTTAGAAAAAAAGTTAAGACTTATATTTCTGTTTTTCAATCTCATTTTATTCTGAAGCTGGATTGCCTGCTTTTTAACCATATGGTTTTACATTACTTAACCTCTGTTCCTCAGTTTCCTCTTCTGTAATATGGGATCGTATCACATTCTTGCTCATAGGGTTTTGTGAGGGTAAAGTGAATTAATACGTATACAGCACTGGGAGCAGGATAGCAATGCATTATAAGTGTTCAATAAAGGTAAGCTTTCTGTGTAATTACATATGTACTATATACATGTGTATCATTTATAAGTAAATAAATACATATATGTTGGGAGTGTGTGTTCAAAACTATTTTACTAATAGGAAGCATTACTAATTTACTAATAGGAAATTCCATCTGGAAAGTTTGAAGGTCAGGTCCTGGGGACAAGAATCAGTCTGATTCATCTCTTAGAGTCTAGTGCTGGCCCAGTACAAAGGGGTCTTGTAGACAACGGTGGTGAGAAAAAAATCTTGGTGGATGGTGATGCCACGATCTGGGGTCTGGTTCAGGCTGTTGATTATTTCTATACGAGCCTGGGCAGGGCACGTGGCCTCTTAGGGCCTTAGTGTTCCTCCTCTGTAAAAATGCCAGGTTTTAATTAGAAAAAAAGCTAATTAATTTAATTAGAAAAAAAGTTAATGGAAACCGTCAAGCAATTCTGGGCTGGATTTAGGGTGAGGGGCGCCCTCTTGTGTTGTAATGCTGTTTTTCTCTCTGTGTACAACCTCACCACAGGCCTTTTTCCCAGCAGATGGTCCTGCAGTGGCCATCTTCTGAACCGCAGATCTGCCCTTCCAGCTTCAGCTCCTGACGCTTTCTCAAAAGTCTGATACACGGTCTCTCTCTCTCTCCTCAACCCCACCCTACTCCAACCATGGTCTTTTCCCGATGCAGTGTGGAGCCCAGAAGAAACCTTTGGAGTCAAGGCCAGCGGTTCAAATTCCAGCCCGACACTTACCATGTGATCTTGAGCAGGTCACATCATCTGTGTAAGCCCCCATTTCCTCCTTGTAATAGTACCAGCCTCATGGGGTTGTTGTAAGACTTCAATAGCAAGGAGTGGTATAGAGGTCACCATTAGGTTCACTAAGCACAGTCATGTGAGTTCTCAACAATGAATAAGTGGGAACATGTTTCACTTTGAACATGAGGAGGAACTGGGCCTTTAAAACTAAAATATAGAATTCCGCTAACATGAACTGAGCACTTGCCATATTGCTAGGTACTATTACTTTCCCCAAAGTCTCATACCCATTAGTAAAAATAATAATAGCTAATGATTATTAAACTCCTTCTGACCAGCATGTGTCAAAAGTCCTTCACAAACTTTCCCGCATTTATTCCTCTCACAAACGATTAGGTAGATGCCGTTGTGATAATTCCCATTTTACAAACAAGGAAACTGAGGCACAAAGAAGTTGAGTCATTTGCCTGAGGTTTTACAACTAGCGAGTGGCAAAGCCTACAACCTGTATTTGAAAGACGTTTCAGACACAAGCAAGCTTGATTCCAGAGACCTTGCTTTACCGCATTACCTCAATTTCATCTTCACAGCAGCCTGCGATGTATTTTACAGATGCGAAAACCTAACACAAAAGACCCGCAGTAATACATTCGAGGCCACACAGTTGAGCTGGAATTTGGAGCTGTGCCTGACTGCAAACCCCACGTGTTCAACCCCATATTAGACTGCTCATATCACGAAGTATTCATAATGGTACAAAGCAACTGCATTTATATTGAAATTATTCTGATTATCATTATTCAAATAATGACTAACATTTTTTCCAACACCCACGAAGTGCCAAGCTCTGTCCTGATTTACATAATAATAGCTAACATTCGCTGTGTATTATTAGGACCCGGGCCCTGGTTTAATTGTCTTAGTTGTATTATCTCATGGAAACCACAAAAACCCGGCGAACGGATGCTATTATCTTCACTTTACAGGTGAAGAACATGAGGTTCACCACCGAGCCAAAATCACGTGGCTTAACTGTGAGCTGGAAATGGAACCTACAATTGCCCAAGTCTCTCCGGTCCACCGGTCACTCTCTCTCTTCTCCCAGTTTCTCCGGTGACCTCTCCCGGGCCCCCCGCTCCCGTATTTTCCCAGCAGCAGGCCCCGCCCCTTAGCCTTGAGTGTCCGCCCACTGGGCGGTGCCATGATCTCGGAGCCTGTGGAAAGGACCGGAGTCGCGACAGGCTCCGCCCCCACGAATAGGCCCTTTTCCGATTTGTTCCGGCGCTCGCGCGGTTCCTTCTGGGAGTTGTAGTCTCTGACGCTCCATTCCCGTGGCGCGGTTCGGACTCCGCGTCCCAGCGTCCCGTGCGCGAAGCCTGGAGCACTTCCGCCCTGTTGTGAAGTGGGTGTCTCGGTGGGTGAGTCCGGGTGGCGGGGCGGGGGCAGCTGAGACTCAGGCTCTGGGTTGGAGGCTTAGGTGGTGGTGGTGTCCCAGGGGGCCAGGGAAGGTGAGAAGGGAGAAAGAAGCTTTTCTGTGGGGGTGGGGGTGAGGGGCGGCCAGAGGATGAAGCGTCCGGAGATGGCAAGGGTCACAGAGGGGTCGGGAATGAGCGGGGACACAGAAGGCCGGGGGAGTGAGGAGGGTCGTAGAAAGGTCTCTAGGTGAGGAGACCGAGAGAGGTTCTGGAGGTGGGAGAGCCCTAGAAGGGTCTGGAGACCACAGAGGGAGGGATAGAGGGTTCTCAGGCCCTGGCAAAAAGTGAAGAGAAAAGGGCCTGAGCTTGAAGCCCGACCTTAAAAATAGTGCTCCAGCCTCTACCTGACCGCCTCGACAAACAGCAGATTTGATACCGCCTTACACTTCCTCTAATGGTTGTGACTTCTGGCACGCAGCAGGTGGGACTGGCTATTGTGTTTGGCCCCAAGCCAGCGACCCCTTTCCTTCCGCCTTAATGGAAGTGAGTGGCACCGTCATCCACTTTAGCCGGGCACCCTCTGATTCCTTTTGCGTTCTTCCACATCCAGGATCTTCAGATCCCTCTTGTTTCCTTAATGTGTCCTGAATCTGCCCCTTTCTGGTCAGGGTTTTTGCTGAAGCCTCCCACCGCTTCACCTCCCCAGCCTGGACTGACACATTATAGTAGCGTCATCTCTTTAACCTACAAACCTGGTTGTGTCCTCTGCTTAAAAACCTTCTTGGCTCCCATCGCCTGTAGAATTAAGTCCAGACACCTAGCCTGATAGTGAAGACTCTTCATGAACTCTCTGCAGCCTAATCCCGGGCACCCCATGCTCCAGGACTGTTTGGTTTTCCCCATCTCTTGGAGAGGCTGTTTGGTTTTCCACCTTATGTGTGCTGTTCTCTCAGCTTAGAGAACACTTTCTCGCCCCATTGTCTGCCAAGAGAACCGTCCTTCCAGGAGCCAACTTGAATGTTACTTTGTTCTCTTCCCTTAAACAGATTAAGTCACTCCTCAACCCCAGTTCCCATAGATCTCTTTTACTGCATTTACCACATTTGATCATAATTATCTGTGACTTTTTTTTTTTTTCTTTTTGTTTCCTCCGCTTGACCGTAAGCATCTCCAGGACAGGGACAGTTTCCTAATCTCCTCCATTTCCTCATTGTCCAGCCCAGGTTCGTAAATACTTGATGTAAATCAGTAAACATTTGACTACTTGATGCATGTGTGAATAATGACAGTCTAGGGTGAGCTTTGCTATACCAGTCTTGAAGAGTGCTACTTCTGGTGGATTTCTAGGGCATGACCTTTTCGTCTTCTGCCTGTCGGGGTTGTCTTTGCTGGGCGCTGATTCATTACCTATGGGAGTTTAAGCCAGGGGTGGCAAATATGTAGAATGTGTGCTGCCACTTCTTCCTGTGTCTGGTGGTCATAGCTAATTGGTGATAACACATAGTGACACAGGTTTAGGAGTCCTTAGTGCAGTTGACTGAAATTGGTGCTCTATATGAAGCCCATTTCCTCTCCCTGGCTTAAGCCCTTATATGTGAGGTCAAGTTACTTTAAGCAGTAGCCTGGACCATCAGCCCAGTAAGCTTGACAGCCTTTGGGGACTCCTAATTTCTTCTTTGGAGGTCACAGACCAGTCTTGGCTTTTGCTATGGGATTGGGGCAGATCCCTTACCAACCCAGTGTTCAGTGGGTGGGTTCCTTATGTCCACATCCACACTCAACACCCGAGGAGCCAGGATGCCCCTCAGCTTCCCTGTGTTTGTAAAGGGATCCTGACCCAGTCAACACTGATCCCTCATTGCTTAGGGAGAATCTGTACCCGTTCTAGATCTTCTGGAATATTGGAAGAGACCTTTGAGATCATTTAGCTGAAAGATGGTAAAGTGACGACAGCTCATGCTGAGAGAAGCCTATCATCATCCTCTATTTAGTCCTGGTGTTTCAAACAATTTTGAGTTGGTTGCCAATATTTAAAAATCCAGAGTTAGCTTCTCTTGGAAAAAAATAGAAGGCCTGGGAACTGGGCCAGTGTTCTCTCTACTGCTCCGTAGTTAGCCATAGCCCCCGCTCTACTCATGTACCCATTTACATTGCCTGGCCCCTGTAGCCATTTAAATGTGTAGCCGCTGATTCTAGTCTTCCTGTCCCTTTGCTCTGCTCCCATCATACTAATTGGGGGCAGCACTGAGTAGGGTCAAGCTGTAAGTTGCAGAGGCCACATGACCTGTCAAAAGTCACACAGCTAATAATGGCAGGAGTGGAACTGGAACCCTGATTGGCTCCCTCCTATCTTAATGTTCTTTCTACTCTCGTACCATCTTCTCAGGAGCTTGGATGATTGGCACACCTAGAGGAGGCTGGATGGTGCAGTTAAGAAAAATGAGTGGAAAGAATGAATCTTGGCTGAGTCCCAACTCTGCTGCTTGCTAGTTGTGTGACCTTAAGTGAGTCTTCTTCATAGAAGCTCAGTTCCCTATATGTAAGTTGAGGATATGGACTCAAACGTTACAGGATAATTATATCCTAAAGGCAGCACTGAAGGTGGAAATCACATTTAGCCAGAAATCACAGTCAGCTTGAAAATCCTCTGGCAAGGAGCCATTTAGAAACCAACACACTGTCTTTCAATAAGCTAACCAGCACAGCTGGGTTTCCTTGTTTGAATGTCAGATGAAAGAGTTGGCCTGTGTTTAGGGACCCTGCTGTATGAAACATACTTTGCTCACACCCTGGAAGGGAAGGCTGGAGGGAACTCAGACCAACCTGGGAACCAGGAAGGTCATGCTCATTCTGAAACAGACGCCTAGTGAATGGAACTGACTGCACCATTTAGATTACGGGCTTTCTCTTCCTGGTGTTGGCATGCGGTTTCCTGTGTGTAAGTTACAGATCTTTGTAGTACAGTCCCACACCAGTGACACCTCACTTACTTGCCTGGAGGATTCAGTGAGATTATGAAGGTGGAACTCTTGGCAGCACGCTGGTGCCTCATGGGCACTCAGTAGATGGGTTCTCTCTGAGGTTGCTGATCCTAGCGTGGCCCGGATCCTCTTGGTCGTCTTAGGACTATTGAATGCCCTTGTCTGTTTTTTCCGTCAGCTCTGTGTAAAGTCACTCTACTATTCACTGACTGTATTGACTCCCTCTGTGGATAGGCCGCTAATCATTATCTGTCTAAGAGAGTAGCAGAAATAGCTTTCAGATTTGTATTTGAAGCTAACCTTTGGGACTTTCCAGTCCTTCCAAAAGAAAATACCTATTACCTGCTACCCTGGGCTTTGGGCCTGGCAGAACTACTAATTGCCGAGTTTGTGGTAACGGTCTCTCCATGCATGAGCACAGACTTCTTTGCTTGCTTATTGACTGTCTCTCTCATGAGAGTGTAACTTTCATGGAGGTAGAGACCATCTGTCCCAGTTACTGATGGCTCTCCAGCGACCAGTACGGTGCAGGTACATAGTAGGACTCTGTAAACAACTGGTGGTGAATGAGTCCTTGTGTGAGAGAGCGACACAACACAAATGGTTTTGGACTAGAGCATGATTAAGGCTGTGGTTCAAAAAAGAAATTTCATGAAAAGTTAATTCTTTAGCTTAATATAAATGATGGCCCTTCCATAGCCCATTAGGCTTTCGATGTACCAGATTTACCATTTTAATAAAATAGTAATGGCCCTGCCGTTTATCAGGCACTGTGGATACAGAAATGGGTAAGATAGAGTGCTGGCCCTAATATAGTCCAGTGGGGCTGTCAGAGGTCAGAACAGGGAACTACAAGGCTGTAGAAGAACACCTTTATCAGAGGCCTGTGCCAACTGCTTTGGGAACACAGGCGTGGGGAGGTGATTCTGGGAGAGTGGGAGTGGGGGCAGGACATGACAAGGGCATGACCTGGGAGCTGAAGGACAAAGAGGAACTTGCCAGGTGCTCATGAGTTGTGTTCCCACCCTCCTTGTGTATGTGCAGGTCTTCAGGACAAGACTTTACTTTGCATCACCCTTGCCTTGTTTCTGGACAGTCCAGTCAGATGGCCTAAAATCTATATACCTCCCCCCTCCGTTTTCAGTTCAGCTGACTTATTCTCACTTGGGGGTAGCTGAGAGCCTCCACTGAGTGGGTGTTTTTAGTGTTATCTGGGTTTGTTGGGAATGACACAAAGAGCTCATTTTTCCAGATAAGTCAGCATGAGTGTCGTCAGCATCTTCATTGTGTAGAAGAAACAACCCCAGATGTCCCCTCCACAAGCATTTCCTGAGAGCCTCCTGTGCGTTGTGTGCCCCACTTATCGCGGGGGTGGGGGAGGGAAGGGGCAAACCGTATACCTTGTCCTCAGGCTGTCATCTCTCTGTGGCCACACATACACACACCCCTTTAATACAACATGGAATGTGGCCCGTGTGACATTGATGGAAATAAAGAGGAGAGGAGAATTCCTTCTGGCATGAGCAGGAAGGTCATTAAAAAAAATCTGTTATGTGCAGAAGGGGATTAATTATAACCCTTGCTTCATGACACATCACCTTTGTGCACTGACCATTGTCTCACTGTTTATTGAGCGCTTCCTACGTGCCCTGAGCACTGTGCTAGGAAGCTTATGATCTCGTGGGTAAGAGAACTATGGGGAAAATGTAGGTGGCGTGGAAGCTGGTGGCACAGGAAGGACTGAATCTTGTTTCAGGGCATATGGAGGGCCTCTTGGAAACAGTACAGTAGAAGCTGAGACCTAGCTAGGTGAAGAAAGGGAGAACACTTCCCAAAGAAAGCGGCTGGTTGCCCATGGGAGGGTTCAGCAGGCAGCAAGCCGTGCGGCTGGAACGCCCTGAACAGCGGGAATGTGGCAAAGAGATGAGGTGAGGGCATGGGCAAGGTTCGCACTTGATCCTCAGGGATGTGGGAGGTCACTCGAGGGTGTTTAGCAGGAAGTGACCCAGTCAGACTGGGAGCTGGTCTGGTTGTGGTGTGAAGAAGCCCAGGTTGGGGTGAGGGGAGAGCAGGCGGGAACATGAGTCAGGAGGCTGAGGCAGTGAAAGCTTGGCTACTCAGTGGCTTGAAGTGGTGGCATTGGGGGTGTAGATGCCTAGAAGTCCAGGAGGGCACAGCTTGGTGATGAATTGGCTGTGGGGAGAGATGTTGGGGAGAGATGATGACCAGCTTTCTGGCATGGGTATCCTGATAGAAGGTGGTGCCTTGGGGCGCCTGGGTGGCTCAGTCAGTTAAGCATCTGGCTTCACCTCTGATCCTGGGGTCATGGGATCAAGCCCCGCATTGGGCTCTCTGCTCAGTGGGGAGCCTCTTTCTCCTTCTCTCTCTGCCCCTCCCCACTGCTTGTGTATGCGCGTGCTCTCTCTCAAATAAATAAATAAAATCTTAAAAAAAAAAGAATGTGTTGCCTTAGCAGGGTGGAGAGTTCCAGAAGAAGGACAGGTTTGCAGGAGAAAAAGATGAATTCAGTTTGTGGCCCACTGAGTTCGAGGTGCCTAGTAGACAGTCAAGTAGAAATGTCCTGTAGATGTTTGGATTTGGGGTCCGGAGATCTGGTGGCAGGTCCTGGTGAGAGTGTTGGGAGTCATCAGTTTTGGGATGGTGAAAAATGTCAAATGGATGGGTTGGCCAAGAGGAAGTGTGGAATGAGAGGGATTTTGCAAGGAGAGCACCCTTAGGGGAAAGCTGAAGGTCTGTGAAAAAAGGCCTTATGGAGGTGGTGATGTTTGGAACCCACCTTGAGGAAAGGTCAGACTTTGGGCCTGCGTAGAGGAAGGCAGGCATGCTAGATGGTGAAGGCCTTGATGCCAGAGTACAGTGTTCTGGCACGTCCCAGAGGACTTCATATTGTGCTGTCCTCCAAGGCATGCTGGCTGATGGTTTGGGTGCCCGTTTATGCTTATTCCTCTCTTAGCACCCCCACCCCAGGCAAAGGCAGTGGAAGGTACGGGGGTCCTCTTACACTGTCCCTTGTCTCTGTCTTTAGAGCTTTGGGGAGCATCGCCTCTCCTAGGAGATCCTTGAAGGACACGCCTTAGATGCAGGAAGACGTTGAACGAGGACAGCCCAGCTGAAGCGAGGTATCCTGGACTGACCATGGCTGTGGCCCTAGAACCCCAGACCCAGGCCTCTCACCAGCCGGAGCCTGAAGAACTCCTGATTGTGAAACTGGAGGGGGACTCATGGAGATCAGAATCCAAACTCCGGCAGGAGGACCGCGTCCCTGTCCCTGGCCCCGAAGCCTCTCGCCAGCGCTTCAGGCAGTTCCGGTACAGGGATGCGGCAGGACCCCATGAAGCCTTCAGCCAGCTCTGGGCGCTCTGCTGTCACTGGCTGCGGCCAGAGATCCGCCTCAAAGAGCAGATCCTGGAGCTGCTGGTGCTGGAGCAGTTCCTGACAATCTTACCCAGAGAGGTCCAGGCCTGGGTGCAGGCGCGCCACCCTGAGAGTGGCGAGGAGGCCGTGGCCCTCGTGGAGGATTGGCACCGAGAGGTCCGGGCTGCGGGCCAGAGGGTGAGGCAAACAGTCTGTTCTCCAAGGAGCGGGTCAGGCAAGGCGGCGGGGCTGTGACTAGCTTGATAATTGCCAAACACAGTGGGAATAATCATGATTGTTGTTGGTACTGAGCAGCCGACATTTATGGAGCACTGCTGTGTACCTGACACGGTTCTCAGTGCTTTCCGTGTATTAACTCATCTAATCCTGTCAGTGGTTTAATGAGATCGGTACTGTTTCCCAGATTTTACCCATGAGGGAACTGAGGCAGAGGACAGATAGGTGGCTGGCCTGAGGTCGCACAGCCCCAGGCAGTAGAGCAAGAATGTGTGCCAGCCTGATGCTGAAACCCGCGTTCAGAACCACTGCCCGGATTGCCTCCCGGGACCGTACTCACGGTGTGGGTCATTTGTATTACGTTTCACATGTGACGAAATCTTGAGGTGCTTATAGCAGAAATCTGGGTAGACAGAGGTAGCATTATGATCCTCATTGTGTAGATGAAACCAAGGCCCCTAAACTCAGGTGACTCACAGAGCTCAGTCAATCTAACCAGAGCCTCAGCGTGTTGTATATTCATGACAGGTGCCTCGTCTGCAAACCACGGGAATTAAAATACCTCCTAGGCATGAGGCTCGAATAGGTTAGTAACTGACATTTCCTGAGCACTCACTGTGTGTTAGATCCCGCTCTCCGCTTTCTCTGTGTATTGCTCCTCTAATCAACACAGCAGCCCAAGAAGGTAGGTGCTGTTCTGCCGCCATTTTTCAGCTGTGTAAACTGAGGCTCAAAGAGGAAGTAACTTGTCTAGGTTTCTATAACTAAGTGGTAGAGCCGAGATAAGGGAAGTGAAAGCGTCGTGGATTTAACATTCACAGTTTCAACAATTTGCAAGAGACTGAAGGCCTGTGATGTCATTTTATAATTTTGCTGTGGTACCACTTTTTTTTTTTTTTTTTTGAGTCCTGCTTTTGGAGCTGGCATGTGTAGAACAAAGTCCTTGAGCTGGCTGCAGGCTGAGCTAGCTGCCCAGAACCTTCATCTCGATGTAACCCTGTTGTTTTCCCCTTGTTACATGGTTTTTGTGATGTTATAGTTAATCCCGTTTTGTTGGGGGAAATTATAGGTGTGAGAACATCCCTCGCAAATGGCAGGGGTTTTCTGTAAAAGGTAAAGCTTTGGACAGGTGTGAGACGGGAAGAGACGTTTGTGATCTGTGGGTTGGCTTTTTGGACTCCTTTACAAACCAACTGAAAACACGGAAAGTGTCCTATTTGAAGTTACAGGACTAAGTATGAGAGAATGTACCTTATTTGAATTTACCAGCCTACCCTCCCATATTCTTTCTTGTAAAGAAACCAGCTATACCTCTTAAGTGGTAATGAGAAAACAAATGGAAGTCTTGGGACTTCAGAGCTGAAAGATGAAGACCTTGAGACCCAGAGAGAGAATTGATCTAAATCAGGGTCTTTATGACTCTTTATCTATAAAATGAGGGGGTTGGACTAGACAAAGTTCTCAAATTATACCCCTGTGAGCTGAGCCGAGATTGAACTGCTTCTAAAATTAGGAAAAAAAAAAAAAAAAAGGTAAAGGAACATTCTTTATGATGTGACTTATTTTTCTGTTTGAACTTTCTCCCAGCTCCTGAGTGCTTACAAATGTCCAAACAAATGGATAAGTAGCAAAGGAGCTCCCTGCCCCCACAGACCTTACAGCTTGTGATTATATTGCAGGGTACGTGACTCGGTTACATTTTCCACAAGGGAAATTTTTCTAAGACCTTCCAGCTAACTAGGTCCCGTAGAGAGAACTGCTGGGAAAAGGCAGTGCTCTGGGCAATGTCCTCCAAGATCTTTTCCTTAAAGAGACATTTCAGTTCTGCTATTGGGTGGGTTTAGCCTTGTTGATTCTGTGGTCACCTTTTCCAGAACCCCTCTCCCCATCAGGTGCATAGTCATTAAAAAAAAAAAAAACAAAAAAAAACCATATATATATATATATACATATATATATAGACTTTATTTTTTTAGAGCCGTTTTAGGTTCACAGCCAAACTGAGCAGAAAGTGCCCAGATTTCTTATACGCCCCATCCCCCAGCCCACCAGCACATCGTTCCCCGCCAGAGTGCCACACCTGGTGTGATCGGTGAACTTACACAGACATGTCACTATCACCCAAAGTCCATAGCTTACACTGGATATCACTCTTAGGGGTAGACATTCTTTGGATTTTGACAAATGTGTAACAACATGTATCCACCAGTATAGTATCATACGAGGTCGTTTCACTGTCCTGAAAATCCTCTGTGTTCTGCGAATTTATCCTTCCTTCCCCAACCCCCTGGCAACCACTGATTTTTTTACTGTCTTCATAGTTTTGCCTTTTCCAAGGTGTCACATAGTTGGGATCATACAGGATGTATGTAGCCTTTTCAGATTGGCTTCTTTCACTTAATGGTATGCATTTAAAGTTCCTCCGTGTGTCTTCCTGGCCCGATAGCTCATTTCTTTTTAGCACAGTAATATCCCATCGTCTGAATGTACTGCAGTCTGTTCGCCTACCAAAGGACACGCTTCCGAGTTTTGGCAATTAGGAGTAAAACTACTATAAACATCCATGTGTAGGCTTTTGTGCGGTGCACAGGCATTTTTGATGGATTCTTTAATTGATTCCTACCCCAGCCACGTTTTCCTTCTCCTTGTCACTTGAATCTCTTTCTTTTTGCGTCTGCAGTTGCCATCTGTGGAATCAGAATCTTTGCTTAGGTGTGTCAGTAGTCGGAGGAGCTTGGGCTGCGAGGGAGGGTTGTTATGGGTCTAGTCACACAATTTCTCTGTAGATTGTAAGATTGTAGCTATAACAAAGAGAGGCTGATTTGTTTTTTACTTAAACAATCATGGAGAAAGGTTGTGAGCAGATGTTTTCTCCTGTGAACCACACAGGACAGGATGGCCCCATCTGGATGGGTTTTTAGGCTCAGGGTCCATTCCTGTATATCTTAAGGATAAACATGCCTGTCTTTGGGAGAAGATTGGAGTTTTCAGATCAGCCAAAGATTTTTGGAGTTACAGGTTTGTTTCATAGACTCAGTAAGTCGATGAAGGTGGATATTATTTTGAATCAAAAATAAGGTTCAGAGCAATGTATGTAACTGCTGTGTTTTATATAGAAATAGGGAAGAAAGAAGAGTCTGTATTCATAGATGCTTGTATATAAAGAAACTGAGATCATACAGAGCAGTGGTTTCCTGTGGGGAGGAGTGGGGAGAAGGAAGACACTGGGTAGATGGGATGGGTACAGGGCTGGGGACAGGCTATTTTCACTAACTAGACCTTCATGGTTTCTATTTCTGAACCACCTGAGTTTTGAAAATACCTACTGAAAACATTGAAACACATTTTTTTTGAAGTTCCTATAAGGCAACGAGAGTGTTACATCGTTGAGGTTTTAGGGCCAGGAAATAACATCTCCACCTCCATCTCTGAACTTGAACTAACGGACAGATAAGAAATGCTGAGTTGGGTACTATCGTCTCTATGATTTTTCCCTCTTATTTTATATACGTGCTTTGTGTCTCTGAGTGCTTTTCTGCCTGAACTTCTGCACTGAAATTGAAATCGCCACTTCTGTTTTTCCTTTGAGTTACGGTGCCTTGTCTCTCCTTCTCCTTCTGTTTTAAGAGTAGAGGGGCCTCTCTCAAACAGTGCATACTTTGATTCCATTTTAAAATTCCATCTGTAAAAAAAAAAATTCCATCTGTTTGTTTGCCTCTCCCTTCTCTTATATTTATTTTTGAATTTTCTTTGCCTTGCAGCAGGAATATTTAGAGCAATTATATTTAGAGTTATTATTATATCTGTTTTTATCTTTGATGGATACCTGGTTAACTTTTATCTTTGCTTGATACCTTAAACATG
This sequence comes from Mellivora capensis, assembly GCA_004024625.1. Taxonomy (NCBI): domain Eukaryota; kingdom Metazoa; phylum Chordata; class Mammalia; order Carnivora; family Mustelidae; genus Mellivora; species Mellivora capensis. Next base: position 18,634 of record PISX010003159.1, on the reverse strand, counting down.
AAATCCCCTGTTTTTGCTGTTTAGAGTTTATGTTTTAATGTCATAAAATCATGTGACATGATTTATCTCTGTGATTCAGAAAGGTTTGGAACAGTGGCAGCCTCATTGAGACACTCGTGCGGTCTCCCCCTGTTGAACAAAACAGTAGTCATTTGGTGGCATCAATGCTGGTCTGTTTACTAATGTCAGTCTCATGGCTTTGCTGTCATACTTTGAGTCATCCTTGGATCTTAAAAAGAGCTTGTGAACCTCTGGCCCACAGCTGTACTCAAAAGAGCATTCCCCGCCCTAGCAACATTGGTCTTATTGAACTGATGATTGGGAATTTTGACTCTCTGTGTGTAGGAACTGGACTTGTGTGCAGAAGAGGCCGGGTCCTTAAAGGCAATGCAGGAATCTCAGCCTTGTCAGCTGCAGCCGGCGAATCACTGGCCCGAGGCACAGCGCCAGAAGCAGTGGGTAAAGAATTCATGCCCTGACCTTCCCAAGCATCTAGACACCAAGATGGTGCCACAGCCCTTGAAGGAGAGCGGTGAGTACCGAGAATCAGGAACCCAGGGGAAGAGAGGAGAAGATTAGAGGGAGTAAGGAAGGGCACATGGGGAGGAGGGATGTGAGGAATTCAAGGCAAGGGGAGGAATGGTGTCTGATGGGCACGCTGAGAGGGAAGGCAGGTGAGCATTGTGCAAGGAGGGGAAGCTCCCAGCGATGTCGGCGCCCCCACCTGAGCCGAGTCACATGGCACGTCCAGGTCGGCTTGGGGTCAGGTGGCGATCATAGAGGAGTCCGAGCTGGCATCTTACACATGGCCCATATCTCAGGGTGGCTTCGAAGCCAGACCCTCCAGAAGGGAAATAAAAGGGGGAAATCTGCCCTGGCTGGTCGGGTGGTCTCAGTTTGATGCAGCGTGGCCCTTGGAAAGCTGGACCTGGGAACCAGAGCTTGGGTTTCAGGAGACTGTTCTTCTTCTCAGCTGTCCTCACTCCCCGAGTCCCTGCTGTCCCGAAGATGGGGAGTGTTGGAGATTGGGAGGTGACAGCCGAGTCCCAGGTAAGCTGCTCTTTGTCCTTCCTTTAGTGTCCTGGCTTCTCTTAGGCCTGTGCCCCTGCGTCCCTCTTCTCTCTCCATGGCCTGCCCTCAGCAGGAGGGTGTGTGTTGGAGGGTGTTAGCCTCTGCCCCTGACCCCCATCTGCTGGGCCTCTCCTCAGTCATGCTGCTCCTTATGGCGCTGGCCTCACACATGGTCTCCCTGTGTCCGTGACCTTTCCTGGGGCCTGCTGGGGTTCCCAGGCTATTTTCAATTGTGGTCCTTGTTTTGTACATCTCACAGGAAGCCCTGGGCCCTGGCAAACACGCTGAGAAGGAGTTCTGCAAGGACCCCCCAGGAGACGGGTGTGGGAGCGGCGTGCCCCTAGGTAAGGAAATAGTGCCCTCCTAGGAAGCTCTTGCCTGGTTTCTGGTACACTCAGGTCCCGAAGAATCTTTTGTCGCTCCCTTAAGACTCATGGCTCTGGGAAGTCTGGCACTTGAGACGCAGGAAGAAGACAGTTCTCTGTGGCCAGCACTGGTGGCAGGGATGGAGTGGGGTGCGTGGGGTCTGCCTGCATGGAGGCTGGCGGCTGGCTTCCGAGAGCCTACCCTCCCAGGGCTCATTTCCTCCTAGGCTGTCTCAGGAACCCAGGCCTTTCAGTGGCAAACAGGGTCCATGTCTCACGGGCATACTCCAGTGAGCTGAGCCCATGAGACTGATGCACTAAACCACGGTGAGAAGTAAACATCACAGGGCCCAGAGTCTGAGCGCTTTGGGCGCGTCTCTGTGGGCGCGTCTCCACAAAATGAAACCATTTCCCTGCAGAGCCTGGGGTCAGTGTGAGGGGTTAGACACAAGAGGGGGATAAAGTGGAAGACAGTGCTAGCTGTGCCTCCTAGGGGAGCTAAGGGGAGACGCGGGGAGTTGTTGGCACCTTTCTTGATAGTAGAACTCCTTTTTTACATGACTGATATCTGGGTAAGGTAGTGTTCACAGCAGACTCTGGGAAATGCTGAACCAAGTAAGGCTAAAGTTTCTTGTAGTTCTCAGCGCTTTCTGATCTGGTTTTCTTCAAATATTTATTTTAATTAAAGGCTTCCTGTTTTGTTAGGGCTGGGAGCTGTTGGGCCAGCAGTCCTTTACACATAGGGGCTGAATGTTAAAAAAAATAAGGAAACATACTTCCTCACGTTTTTGGAAGTCGAACGGAGGGCACGCTCCAGCCCTGGTACAGAGTGTCTCAGCAGGGTCGTGGCGGACCGAGGGCCTTCCTCTCTGTTCTGCCGTCCTAAGTGTCTGCCTCGCACTAGAGCTGTCATGTGTCGTAATCAGAAGATAAGAGACTGGGACGCCTGGGTGGCTCAGTTGGTTAAGCCGCTGCCTTCGGCTCAGGTCATGATCCCAGGGTCCTGGGATCGAGTCCCGCATCGGGCTCCTTGCTCGGCAGGAAGCCTGCTTCTCTCGCTGCCTCTGCCTGCCTCTCTGCCTGCTTGTGTGTACTCTCTCTCTCTCTGGCAAATAAAAAAAATCTTAAAAAAAAAAAAAAAAAAAGAAGATAAGAGGCCAATGTCAGTTGGGCTCACAAGTTTCCTAGCAAGAGACACACGCATGCACACGCATGTGCACACACAAACATACACACAGAGCGAATGAGTAAGAGACAGGAAAACCTTTTCTCCAACCATTAAATTCGTTCTGGTTGGGCCAGGTTAGGCCACGTGCCCGTCTGTGGACCAGTAACACTCGTTCTTTGTATGATGTATTTCATAACTACAACCAAGAAAGCAAGCGAACAAAGCAAACAGGTCAGTTAACGTGGGGAATTGGCATGGGAATTTCTCATTAGCCTCATGCAGGGAAATGATCTCTTTCAGGGGCATTTTGGACAAACGCTCTGCTCAGTGTGTCATTTCTACTTAATCATTTCTCGTCTTTCTTAGGAGTTCCAGTTTCAAAACCAAGTATCAACTTCCAGCAAGAGCAAGGACCAGAACTTTGGTGTCCAAGCTTTATAAATTCCGGAAAAAGGAACACTGCAGATCATAACCCAGGTAATGATCAAACAAGACCAGCTCAGGCATTTGCCTGGAAAGACTCAAAGGCCTGGGAGGAACCATACCAGTGGGACACAGAGGACATGAAGGTGTCGGGTGTGCACTGGGGCTACGAGGAGACCAAGACTTTTCTGGCAATTTTGAGTGAGTCTCCTTTCTCTGAAAAGCTCCGGACTTGTCACCAGAACCGCCAGGTGTACCGGGCCATTGCAGAGCGGCTGAGGGCCCGGGGCTTCCTGCGGACCCTGGAGCAGTGTCGCTACAGGGTCAAAAACCTCCTACGGAATTACCGGAAAGCCAAGAGCAGCCACCCACCAGGGACGTGCCCCTTCTATGAGGAGCTGGAGGCCCTGGTGAGGGCACGGACGGCCATCAGAGCCACAGACGGCCCAGGAGAGGCTGTGGCACTCCCCAGGCTGGGGGATAGCGATGCAGAGATGGATGGGCAGGAGGAAGGGGGCTGGGAGCCTGAGGAAACGGCAGAAGACTGTGATGGTGATGACCTGGCCCCTGATGAGTCCATCCGGGAGCCCAGGATCCCAGGGGGCCCAACTTTGTTCCAGAGTCGTATTGGTAAGAACAAGGGGTGTTATGGATCCAGATTCCAACACTCCTGCCAGCCCAACCTCTGCTCCCTGAGTTCAGGGCATAGACTGTATTGCAAGTCTAGATCAATGCCCCTGGAGTAAGGGGTTAAGTTCCTTTGGTTGTCCTTAAACTCTTACTCTTGCCTCCTATGATCAGTTTCCTAGAATGAGTTCTAGCTGTGGAAGCAAACTTTTGAGACCTTAAGGAACCCTAAAGAGGTAATTCAGTATCAGTTGACCTTTGAACAATGTAGGGGTTAGGGTACCGATCATCTGCTCTGTCGAAAATACACATATAACTTCTGGCTCCCCCCCCAAATTTAACTACTAATAGCATGTACTGTGGACTACAAGCCTTACCAGTACCGTAAATCATACATATTTTATATATGTATTATATGCTCTATTCTTACAATAAAGTAAGCTAGAGAAAAGTTATTAAAATCATAAGGAAGAGAAAATACAGTTACAGTACTGTACTGTACGAAAACCAAATCTGTGTATTAGTAAATCCTTGCAGCTCAAGCCTGTGTTGTTCAAGGGTTAGCTGTATTTGCCAGAGTATGTCACTAGGAGGATGGGGAAGGTTCTTGTGTTACATGAATGAACTTTTAATTTTAATGTGTAATGAGCACATCAACCTGTGGTTACAGACGGTAACTTTAGATAAAGATACAGAGTGAGATATTTAACATGTAACAGAAGTCATAATGGGAAGAGTTGAACCCATGACATTCGGGAAACAATCATTGTGTAAGTGGAAACACAGAAGCCCAAGAGATGAAGTGTGTTATCTAAAGATACACAGTGAGGTAGGGGCAGGACAGAGCCCAGAGCTCCTGCCTCCAGTTTTATGTGGTTTCTCCCCCTCCACCATGCTGCCCACCTGGGCTGCATCATTTACCCACAGAGGACCTGAGAACAGACCACCCCCTTTTCATTCCTCCACAAAAGGAAAGGGTATCCTCGGTTGGATGCTATTGCAAGATTATTTGAAGTCCAGTTATGTCTAGGGATTCTCAGTTCTCATGTTAGTTAAGAGGAAAGTTTATAAAATAAATAGAGGATGTGTATGGGATGGATGTAGAGAAAGTATCTTGGATCCCAGCTTCGGGCCTTTCCCCACACCACTCAACTGAAGCCAGAGGAGTTGGGGTCACCTGATATAATGTGGCCACCTAAGTCCTCTTCAGCTAAGACTCAAGAGTTAATGGAAACTCTTAGAAGGGGTGGGGTGGAGTAGGAGGCCATAGCATACCTCTGAGAAGCAAGGGTATAGTCTTTGCTGGGGCCCTGGGTGCCTGGAAGATTTCTGAGGGTCCTCTGTTCTAGGCATTTGCGGGGGGCAGGGGACCGCGAACCCTGATGACCTAGGCACATCTCATTATGCCTCACAGTTCTGAACTCTTCACTCCTGACAGCAGGTGTGCACTGGGGCTACGAGGAGACCAAGGCCTTCCTGACCATTCTCAGTGAGTCCCCATTCTCTGAAAAGCTTCGCACCTGTCACCAGAACAGCCAGGTGTACCGGGCCATTGCAGAGCGGCTGTGTGCACAGGGCTTCCTGCGGACCCTGGAGCAGTGTCGCTACAGATTCAAAAACCTCCTTCGAAGCTACCGGAAAGCCAAGAGCAGCCACCCACCAGGGACGTGCCCCTTCTATGAGGAACTGGATTCCCTGATGAGGGCACGCACTGCGGTCAGAGCCATGGGAACCCTCAGGGAGGCGGCAGGTCTCCCTAGGTTGGGGCAGAACAGTACCGAGGCTGGTGACCAGCAGGCCTGGGATGAGATGGGAGATGAAGATGCCATCAAATCTTCAGCCCCATGTCCTAATACCCAAGACACCGGTAAGTGGGGAGTAATTCGATGCCCACAAAATCCAGAACCATGCAGGGAGAACAAGGGGGCCAGCTCATTTCTTGTTTGTCTCTGAAGTATAAGAGAGAATGGAAATGAATAGGGAAAGTATTTGTGATTTGCTCAGATGATTCAGTGTCAGCTTTGTGTAATCCCCCAAATGAGATAGGCAGTCAGGTCTTGATTTTACTGGGATTTATCTGGGAAATTACAGAGTTTATTCAATTTTCCGTGACGCAGGCTATTGGTAATGTGCTGGAAGAAGGAGGTTTTCAGTATTGAGTAGAGGGATGGGGGAGTTGGGCAGAGACTGACGAGCTGGCCGCATGGCCTGGGCCTCATGACTCCGTTGGTGGGGTCACCATGTTCCAGACTCCACTCTGCTTTGCCCTTCAGAAATTTACAGATGCCCCAAAACTTGATTAGTTTCATGTTAGTTACATTATAAGATGTGAACAGAAAATACATGATAAAATTCACACTAAATTCACAAACACAAGGTCCATAAATAGATGTTAACTAATGAATGAAGGGAAACTGCATTTCTGTCTATTTCAGGGTTTGAGATGAGGCCTAGGGATGAAGACCAGATTTCGGAGCAGGACATTTTTGAGGATTTGCCTGGAGCCTTATCAAAATGCACTAGAGAGGATGTTTGCCACCCTCCTGACTGGGGGCAAGACAGTGAAAATGAAGAGGAAGGTGAAGGGCAGTGGGGAAACACCCAGGAGCAGTGGGAAGAATGTTCTTCTGAAGAGGACTTAGAAAAACTTATCGACCATCAAGGCCTGTACCTGGCCGAGAAACCCTACAAGTGCAACACATGTGTGAAAAGCTTCAGTCGGAGCTCCCACTTCATTGCCCACCAGCGGATCCACACAGGTGAGAAGCCCTACAAATGCCTTGAATGTGGGAAAAGCTTTAGTGATCGCTCCAACCTCAATACCCATCAGAGAATCCACACTGGGGAGAAGCCCTACAAATGCCTTGAATGTGGGAAAAGCTTTAGTGATCATTCCAATCTCGTCACCCACCAGAGAATCCACACAGGCGAAAAGCCCTATAAGTGTGGGGAATGTTGGAAAAGTTTCAACCAGAGCTCAAACCTCCTGAAACATCAGAGAATCCACTTGGGAGGCCATCCTGACCATTACAGTGAGCCTGGGGAAAACTTGGGCCTAAGCTTATCCTTCAGTGCTCACTGCAGGAACTCTGCAGAAGAGACGTCTCTTGAACAGCCTCAGAGCACCAGTAAGAACATGAATTCTGGCCCACACAGCACCAACTCAGGGGAAAAGCTCTACCAGTGTTCTGACTGTGGGAGAACCTTCTCGAAGAGCTCTGCCCTGATCAGTCACCAAAGAATCCATACGGGAGAGAAACCATATGAATGTGCTGAATGTGGGAAAAGCTTCAGTAAGAGCTCCACGCTGGCTAACCACCAGCGAACCCACACGGGGGAGAAGCCGTACAAGTGTGTGGACTGTGGGAAGAGCTTCAGTGAGCGCTCTAAGCTCGTCACACACCAGAGAGTGCACACAGGAGAGAAGCCCTACAAATGCCTTGAGTGTGGGAAGTTCTTCCGTGATCGTTCCAACCTCATCACTCATCAGCGGATTCACACAGGAGAGAAGCCTTACAAGTGCAGAGAGTGTGGGAAGTGTTTTAACCAGAGCTCTAGTCTGATCATTCACCAGAGGATCCACACTGGGGAGAAGCCCTACAAGTGCATGGAGTGTGGGAAGGACTTCAACAATAGCTCCCACTTCAGTGCCCACCGGAGAACTCACATGGGAGGGAAAGCATCTTAGGCGACGCACCCCCCCACCCCTGCCACAGCAAAAGAGAGAAATATATATTTAACTCTTCTCAGATTGTAAGATATATGCTAGAAACTTACCCAGTTTTTAAGCTTGGTGTATACCCAGGAAAGCTGTCTTGGTATGATCCAGGTTATTTGGAAGTGAATTACAAATGCAAAGGTTCCAGATTTGAAGGCACTCTTTTTTCTAAGTTTTAAAAAATTTTTAATTTTTTAATTTTTTAATTTTTAAAATTTTTAATTTTTAAAATTTTAATTTTTAACTTAAATTCAATTTAGTTAATATACACTGTAGTATTTGTTTCAGGGGTGGAATTTAGCGATTCATCAGTTGCATATAATACCCAGTGCTATTTCTGTCAAGTGCCCTCCTTCATACCCATCACGCAGTTACCCCAGCCTCCAGCAGCCCTCAGTTTGTTTCCTGATGTTAAGAGTCTTTTATGGTTTGAAGGCACTTTTCTTAAGTGTAATTTGTGTTTCTCCTGTAAACCGCCCCCCATGCAGTCCTCAGGCTGTCTTTACATTTGCTGTCGTGGGAGGACTTTATCAGTGTTTGAGCCAGAGTGAGAACGTAGGGGATTAGAGGGAAATCCGTGGTCCTGAGCAGAGATTCCAGATCTCACTGTGCCTTTACGCTGTCCCCAGGTACACACCGTGCATTGGCAAATTCTCATACGTGGCAGATTTCAGCTGGGGTGTGTCCATATAGAAGAACTTTGAGACTGGGAAAGCAATCTGCTTGAAGCAGACCACCATGACCTCAGCAAAGAGGAGGAACATCAGTGACATCATTACTAAATATTAAAAATAGCAAAAGTAGCCAGTATTTATTGAGCATTTGCTCTTGGGCAGGCTCTGTGCTAAGCGCTTTGTACACATCCTCTCACTCCTCATGGCAGTCCTGGGAGGAAGGTACTAATCTCCCCATTTCCCAGAGGAGAAACTGAGGCTTGGCAAAACTAACCTGCTTGGGTGGCATGTGTGAAAATGGCAGTGTCAGACTTTGTCCAGATCTATCTGTCTCTGGAGCCTGAGGTGCCCCTGACCATTGCACTGAGTCCCCTTCTGCCATAGGGTGGGTGACTCAGACCCCAAAGCACTTTGTGCTTTCCTACTAAATTCCCTTGGGAATTTCCTACTAAATTCCCTTCTAAATTCCTACTAAAATTCCCTTAGGAATTCTCCTTTTAGCAAATTCAGAAACCAGAAATCCCTAAACATGAAAGGGTCTGGAATGGCCCGAATTGGCGATGCTTGGAGCAAGGCTAAGCTAGTATTAAAGTGCTTGATGTGGATTTCCTTCTTTGCAACATTATGGGGGAGAGATACAGGGGGTTGAAACTCTGGAGAACAGGCAGCCACCGCGTACCTCTTCCCATGGGATACAGCTTCCATGAAAAAAATGGGGTTTAAGAATTGTCCCCTTTCTCAAGGAGTCCATCCTCTTTGAGTTAGACTTGGCTGAATTGAATGTTAAACCTTAAAGAAACCCAGGCCTGTGTTTTCATCTCCCCAGCCCTTTTCCTCTTGGTGGTAGCTGAGCAGAGGGTAGGTGGGAAGAGTTGATGTGCCTACTGAGAGGGCTTTGACCACTGCCCTGCATCTCAGGTGTGTGGCACAGTTTTATCCCAAGCCAGCTTGTGTCAGGCCTGCCCGGTGCTTCCTGAATGTTGGCCCTCCCACAAAGACTAGTCAGAGGGGCTCACCCATGATGGTTTTCAAATTTGCATACTTTGGCCTTCAGAGTTTCTCCTTAGGAGGGTTTAAAAATATTGACCATGGTCTTTGGTTTCCAGAGGATTTTAAAAGAAAATCCTTGTTCTGACATCTCTGCTTGTGACATTGAGATGCCATCATGCCCTGGGTATTTCATGCACTTGGGAAGTACCTAGCAGAGGGTGGATGTGATGGGAAGAGTGGAAGTTTCTATTTACACACGAGGGAGTCATCGGATAGTTCTGCACTTCCACAGAGTGAAATCTCTCCTCCACCCTTTCCTCTGCTTCCTGAGAACCGGCTCACCCAGGGCCACTGCCTGGCAACTCCTTCCCCGTTTACCTCTCCTGGCTCACATGGTCTCTGAGGGGCAGGGTCGTGGGTGAGCCTTGGGTTGGCACCAGCAGGTATCTGCAGTAACAAGATGAGGCACAGGGAGCCGTGCGAGCTGCGGGGAAGGGAGTTCCGGGCAGGGGCATGGTGGTGGGACAGCAGGATTTGGGTGTGGATGGGCGCCAGAGCAGCTTAGGACCGACAGCGTGTAAAATGAGAGGGGGGCAGTGGTGCGAGCTGAGATGGGAGGGTGCGGGGGCAGCTTCCCAGACCTCAAGTCTGAGTGGAGCTTGGACGTTAGCCCGCGGGTGACATGGGTGCGTGTGGTCTGAGTGGAGCTTGGCTGTGCTGCGGTAGGGACGCTACTGCAATATTCCAGTTAAACACGAGGATCTGAACTGGAGCAGTGGGTACCTGGAAGGGGAGTGGATGGATCTGAGCCGTTTCAGCGGCAACGTTGGGGACAGCAGAGGAAAGCTAGATGCCTTGGGTGATGGGTGGGGCATGTCACCAGAACTGGGAACACAAGGAGGAGATGCAGGAGGGCAGAAGATGACAAAGTTAGTTCGGGACATTTGAACTTCAGGTGCCCGAGGAACACCTAAGGGGCACTGCAGCAGGCATTTGGATGTGTGGCCTGAAGCTAGGGGACAGCTCAGGACCAGGGAGGCACCTGCGTGTGCGGGAGTTAAACCACAGAAAAGGGAGTATGTTCAAGTCCTAGAAATACTGGGCCTAGGACAGAACTTGGGATTCACCAAAGGGAGAGCAAGATGCTCCTCTAGGGAGCCCTAGACCGCTCTCCACTCCTACCCCCCCACCCCTGCGCACTCCTGTCGTCTTTTGGACGCTTTCCATTGTTGCTGATGCCTGAATTCTCAGTGTAGTCCCAAGTCTTCTGGAATCTTCACTGTGGAAGCCAAGCTGTGCCCTCTCCCTCCAGTGTCACCAGTGCCCCTGTTCTTAGGGGTGGGCTAGTGTCTCACGCTTCCAGTGAACGCTTGGATGTTCATTACCCCCCAGTCCTTTGGCGTACCAGCAGGCTCAGCCTGAGAGCACAGCTGGTGTGGGCCAGGAGGGAAGTCGGGGCCCAGGCGGTCCCTCCTCCCTGCGTAACCGACATTTCAGAGGAAGTTCTCGTTCAGGTGACTCCTGTGTCTGGGTCCTGTCCCTCCCCGCCGCCCCCCGCTTTGCTGGGGCACCCAGACATCCTCCAGCAGGTCTTTGCTGCTCCAGTAAATGGACACCCTGAGCTTTGTTAACGCGAGTCTGCCTTGGGAAGCAGATTCACTCTGCAGCCTGGGCCTCAGGCTGTGTGCCCACGGGACAGACCCTGGTGAAGGGAAACCGAGGCAGTGATTGCGACCGTGGCATGTGAGCTGCGCCTTCTTACTTGAGCTCTGCACCCACCCTCAAGAAGGGCCGCGGCTCTTCTGAGGTGAAAGAAAGACACTGAGAGGCTTCCCCCTCCACGGAATCCTTGGGAGGCAGCAGACCTGAGGGTGAGGGCAGGGAATGGGGCTGAGGCTGCCTTTAGGTACCTGCTCTCTTTAGCCTTGACTCTGGCAGTGATCTCCCAGTCCCAGCTGCCTCAGCCTCATTGTCCCCCACAGCCTCTAGCGAGGAGGAGCAGAAGGCAGCTTGGGTCCTCACATGCTGAGAAACGTAGCAGTCGGGACCTCGGGGAGTCCTGGCCTCTCCCTGTCTCATCTGTTCTGGGGCCACCTGGGGTGCCTTTCCCCTGGTCCTAGAAGGAACCCTAGGCGTAGCCTGTGCTCGGTGAGCCTGCCCTGGGCTGCCTGGAGGAAGAGGCAGAGCTCTAAGGAGGCCCCTCTTCTCAGTGTGGGTCTGTCCTCCCACATCTCAAGGCTGAGAGCTGCTTTGGTCTAAGAGCCACCTAGTTAAGTCAGGAGCGTCAGAACGGTCAAGGGCAGGATCCAGTCAAACAACTTTGCCCAAACACACTGAACAGGCTGAATAAGGATTTTCTAATCCCAGTTTGGTGCGGGATTCTCTTGGCTTGTGCGGATGATTCTGATCCTGGCTGCCATCCACCATCACATAACACTTCCTGAGGTCACATTTGTTTTTCACATTTTCATTGTTGGAAAATGCCCCATAATTGTACCATCTAGAGGGTGAGTTCCCCAAGAAGGAACAGTGACAAAACACATGGACCTGTAAGACTGGTTCGAGATCATGTGAACCTAAGCAGGAGAGGAGCCACTGTTCCTAGAATCTCTGGAGAGTCACCGGGGCTCAGGGAGCCCCGCTGTGGTGCCAGGTGACAATTGGGACACAAAGGGGAAAGGACACCTCTTCTTCCTTCATTAGAACGTGGCTTGGCTTCAGTACTTTGGGGAATTCACAGGGCTCAGAGGAGCTTCTGTATATTTAGAGGAATGGAGATGAGTGTGAGGGTCAAGGGCGGGGGCGGGGAGTGGGCGGCAGTGGTGGTGGTGAGCCGCTGCTCTGAAACCCTCCTGGCACACTTCCTTGGGAAAGCGGGAGGGCAGGGCAGGAAGATGCCTCCCCGATGCCAGATGGCACCTGATAAGGAAAGGCTCGTTCCTGACCATACATGCGGCCCCCGACGCAACCCCAACTCCTGAAGCTGCCTAGAAGTAGATGGAGGAGGTGGGCCTAGCCAGGCCGGGGGTCAGGCTAAGTCCTTCTGGCACACCCTGGGCCTGTTCTCTCCAGGGACTCCTTTGAGCAACTAATATCTTATGAAAACCAGGCACTTGGGATCCATCTGAGCGACTCGGAAATAAAAATGGAATGAAGTTTGGCCACCAGGAGGCTCAGAGGTTCAAGATCCAATTCTAAAAACCGGGCAGCCCTTTTTGGCGCACAGTTTGCTCATCAGTGCCTGACTCAGCACTTCGTCTGGCTTTGTTTTCACTTCCTTATCTTTTATTATTTTCATATTTTCCTTTTTTGGTTATTATTTCATTTTTTGGCTAGTAAAATCCAATTTTGGGATGAAGTGGCCTGATAAATTAATAAATTATACTGATTAAACTGAAAGAAAAAGCAAACTTGTTTTGGGGCTCTTCTGGCATCTCTCTCGTGACCCTCAAAGTGTGGAGGACAGGGCAAGGGGGAATCGGGATCCACAATGAGGCTGCGTGATCTCACGGCCCTTGTGCTGGGCTGACATCTTTCTTTCACTGTTCTCCAAGGTTCTTCCACACACTGGGGAATGTACAAACTCAGGAGTCATTGACTTTTGTCCATAACAGGTGGCTCCTTGGTCTGCGGGCCTCCTCTATACACCTGCTTTCATTTTCCCCTGGGATATCTGTGCTGGGAAATCTGAGGCACCTGGGGCCCAAATAACACAAGGATGAGTATGGATGAAAAGACTTTTTTTTTTTTTTTAAAGATTTTATTTATTTATTTGAGAGCGATGGTGAGAGAGAGCATGTGAGGTAAGAAGGTTAGAGGGAGAAGCAGACTCCCCGTGGAGCTGGCAGCCCGATGTGGGACTCGGTCCCGGGACTCCGGGATCATGAGCTGAGCCAAAGGCAGTCTAGTCTCGCCCAACCAACTGAGCCACCCAGGCTCCCGAGTATGGATGAAAAGAAAGGAAGGTTTCCCAGAGGGCTGAATTTTACCTGTCCCCTCTGAGTTGCCTCCCGGTTTGGGAACAGAGCTGACACACTTTGAACGCAAGGAAGGGAAAGCTGGAGGGTCTTTATGGGGATTCTTTCTCCTCCTTCCTCCATCCACCTCTTCTGGTAACATCCAGGAGACTCTGTGGCTCAAGACTGAAGTTTCCTAATCAACTTTCACTCTCTATTTTTATTGAGTGAGACATAGGCAACTTTTCGCCTTTTCAGCTCTGCTGTCCTTGAATGCTGGTTGTAAACTGGTAGAGGGGGAGGGAGAGAGCGATACTTCAAATTTTTCTATGGCTTTGGTCGGAATCCACTGGAAACTGTTTCTTTCTGTAGGAGTCAGAATCTCGAGTGTTAGGTTGTAGCAGCAGCTGGGACGCCCTAATATCCTGCGTATCTTGGGACAAAGATGAGATCTAGGGGAGAATTAATCATTGTTTCCCTGGAAGAGAAGTTCTAGGTCTTGTGGACATGCTTTCATGTGACTTCTTTCTGGCAGTTGCTCCAACAGTGACCAGATCCACAGGGCTTGTCTTCTTGGAAGACAGGACGGAGGGTACAGACATCTTATTGCTGTGCTCTTGCTATTTGCAGAGCCCAGAGGTCAGTTACAAATGTCAGTTGCAGTTGGGGCTCAGGTTGGAGACTCATCCGAGGCCACGCCGCTAGTTCCACAGGAAAGCTCAGATCCCAGCCCCGCAGTCTGGCTCCAGGGCTTGCACTCTTAGCCATGCTCCACCAGCAGGTCCTTCGAAGGCCTGTTCCTGTTGTGCCTGAGCCATTCACCCATATCATCCCACAGCCCCTCCCTGCCTGCAACAGCCCCCACCTCCTGGGTGTGCCCCTGCAGTCACCGAGGACCTCCACCCCTGGCTGGCAGCAGTCCTGCCGCCTCCCGGGGTGGCTCGGACGACCACAAGATGGCCTTGCTGTCTTTGACCGCTCTAGCTCAGCCACGTTTGTCCTTGAACCCGCCATCTCTGATATCATGAATGCAACTAATCTCTCTTCTGAGCTCAGATCTGCACAACTAGTTACTTGGCATGTCCTCTGCGACTCAGCAGGTCCACACTCATTCCCCCTGAGCTTGCTGTAGCCTCTAACCTCTTCCTTTTCCATTGCAGTCAAGATGGCATCATCCACGCAAGGTGCTCAAGTCGGACAAGGTTTGCAAGCATCTGCTGTGTGAGAGGATCTGAAGGAGAGTCCTGGCGGGAGGGGGCATGGCTGTGGGAGGACATGGTGGTGGGGCGTGCTGTTAGCAAGATCGGTAGTGAGAACTGGTGCAGTGCTGGTTCCCACAGGTGGTTGGGTGATTACGTTGTGGTGCAAGGGAGAGAAATGGCATTCAACAGATCTTTTGTTCCGGGAGGAGTCAGGATCCCTGCCCCTCTGAGACACACTCTGTGATTAGTAAACAAATCTCTCCTGTGTCCCAGGAGTTTTTCAGACCGCTGCTTCTGTGCTGTATCTCTGTGGGCTGTTTGTGTGCAGTATCTTTAAGGGGAGGGACTCCGTTTTCCCTGTCCCGCTGATTGTAAGAACTTGTGAAATTTGGCTCCCCTGGTTTTCAAAGCGAAGTGTTACGGGGATTCATCTTCCCAGTGTGTTCTCCACAGTGGGACTGTCTGGTTCTTTCCCCTCTCCATGCCTGCAGGTCCCTACATCCCCTGGACAGGCCCCGGGGTCTGTTTGGCTCCTGACTGCCTCTCCTCCCTTCCTATCCTCTTCCATATGGCCTCTTCTCTGCATTCAGCCGTAGAGAGTCCGCTCTGCCTGTCTTCGGGTCATTTTCGGGGTTGTTTACACTGATGTGTTTTCTCGTTGTGCCCACGGGATGAGATGAGTCCAGGAGCCTCCTACCCCATCATCTTCCCTGGAAGTCCTCTCTCAGGTCTCAATTTAAAAACCGCAAACTCCCAGCCCACTCTCCCTCAGAACACTTACCCCGTCTTCTAATACATGTTTATTTCTTAGTGTCTGTGGTGGACGCTGCTGGCTGCTTCTCTCCCTCGTAAGAGAACAGAGAACGGCAGCCTTTGTCTAGGTAACTTTTCCTTCGAGGAAGCCCACATGCCTCAGGTTGCAGACGGGGCTTGCTTGGTGCGAGGATAATCCCATTCTCCCCGTCCCGTTCTCCGTCTAAGAACACAAGCAGTGACGCAGTGATGATATTCCCGTGGTGACAGGGATTGGATGATCGGAAACGGGTGACCCAGTTTGTGCCAGTGAAATAGAAGGAGGAGGGGCGGGACTAGAAAACTAGTTTCTGAACTTTACTGCCTCAAGAAGGCCTGCCTGGAGTCACAAGCCCAGAGCTGAGGGAATCCCAGAGAAATAGAGCTGGAGATACTAGTTAAGTCGTGGCCCACTCAGCTGCTGGACTTTGTCACATGAGCCAAGGCATTTTATTAAGTTAGTTTGAGCTGGGTTCCCTCTTTCTGAGGTGGAAAGAAATGCACCCAAGATCTTTAGTGTCCAGGCCCCCTCCTCCTCTCTATCACCTCCTTCCCGTCTTCTTATCCCTTCCTACCCAGTTTAGGCGCCATATTTGTAATTTCAACCACTCTTACCTATAGCTTGGCACTCTTACTGCTGTCTTCTGTTACATCTGCCTGGCATGACATCAGTCATTGAAGAACCCAACAACGCAACCTCTCTATTACTTGCATTCATGCTTTTAACTTTCGCTGTAAGGAAATAAAAGCATCATCAACAAGAAAGATTGGTGCCACAATAAATTCATGGTCAGGTAGGTCCTAAACACTGTCCAGTAATCGTCCTATGAGGTTGTTCCTGGTAGCAATTGGATGACAAAACATTTTATAATCAAAGTGTCCAACAGAGGGGTTTAGGGTACAACTTATATACCAGCAGGCAACAGAAAACTAAGCAGCCATTTAAGATGGCGACAAAAGTACACACGCATAACTGCGTGTAACTGCGCGTAAAAATTTACTGGTTCTTTCACAATGTGATATTTTGGGGCCTTTAAAAATGTGTATTAATATTTAGCAAAATTTGTATTTTTATTCTAATAATTTCCTTTACACTGATACATTTATGGAATGCCCTTAGTCCTCTTTTTCACTACTGAGGTTCTTATTATTTTATTAGCTTTATATTAGTGGTTCTCAATGGAGGTGAGGGAAGGGGTGAGTGTGTGTGTGTGTGTGTGTGTGTGTGTGTGTATCATTTTTCTTCCCAGAAGACATGTGGCAATATCTGAAAACATTTTTGGTTGTCACTGCTGGAGGAGGAGTGCTACTGGCATCTAGTGGGGAGAAGTCAGGGATGTTTCTAAACGTTCTATAACACACAGCACAGCCAACTGCTACAGCAAAAAGTATCCAGCCCCCAACGTCAGTGGTGCCGAGTTTGAGAAATCCTTCTTTAGGTGAAGGATTAGGTGTTTTATTCTGTTTTCCTCCTAGTTTTATTGAGATATAATTAATATATAACACTGTATTAATTTAAATTCTCTCTGTGGCCAGCAATGGGTTCATTTTACTTCCCCCTTTCCTCTCCTTTCTCTTCTCATTAAAAAATTATTTCCTCTTCGTCAGACCCATGACATTCACATATTATTCTTACATCTTTGTCTTCCTCTTCCTCTTTGATTTCAATATAATCCGTTCTCAATATCAGTCTTTTTGCTGAAGTTCCCAATGGGTTGGATGGAACCTGTCGTTTCATCAGAGGTAGAAATTTCAGGAGTGGCTCCCGAGTAAAATATTCCCGAGTTCTTCAATATTTAATCCTGTGTTTCATAGTCTCGATGCTTAACAATTACTGCATATGTAACGGTTGGCTTATATTTTCCCTCCAGTTTGTTGAAAATATCACATCACTCTTGTTTGGCTTTGTGTGTTGCTATTAGGAAATTTGATGATTTCTTTTCTTCCAATGGACTTGATTTTTAACTTGGAGGCCCAGAGAATGTTTTCTTTTTCTTTAAAATATAGTCTTATGGGGGTATGTCCCAGATTTGGCCATTCCAAGATAATTTTCCCAGGAACACAGAATTTCTTTTAGTTCTAGAAATTTTTCTGAAAGTATAACTTTAAATAGTAATTTGATACCACTCATTTAGGTTTCCTTCTTCAGGGAATTTACTGCCCATAAATCGGTTTATCTTTACCTGTTCTGTGTCTCACTTTCTTATCCTTTTTACTCCTTTGATTTTTGTTTCCTTAAATGTTTTTGTTTT
This sequence comes from Mellivora capensis, assembly GCA_004024625.1. NCBI lineage: Eukaryota > Metazoa > Chordata > Mammalia > Carnivora > Mustelidae > Mellivora > Mellivora capensis. Next base: position 1,396 of record PISX010003159.1, on the reverse strand, counting down.
CTTCCTATATGCCCTTGTAATATAATTTTTTCCTGAATCTGTTGTCTTCTGGATATTTTGCAGTTTGGTCTTAATTTCTATAAGATGTGTCTGTCCTTTTTTTTTGTCCTTTTTTTTTTTTTTGATGTGTCTGTCCTTCCTTTTGGATGTCGATTTGCATTCCATGTTTTGGAACCCCGATACGTGTTGTACTTTAATTGTATTTGTACAATTGTCATCTCTACACACATTGTGGAGTTTGAACTCACCACCCCAAGCTGAAGAGTCACATGCTCTTCTGACTGAGCCAGCCAGGTGCCTCAGTGTTGGAATGCTTTTTTTTTTCTTTTTCTTTTTTTTAAAGATTTTATTTATCTGAGAGAAAGAGACAGAGACAGAGAAAGGGAGAGAGAGCATAAGCGGGGAGGAGAGGGAGATGCAGGCTCCCCGCTGAGCAGGAAGCCGGATGCGGGATTCGATCCCAGGACCCTGAGATCATGACCTGAGCTGAAGGCAGATGCTTAACTAACTGCGCCACCCAGGCATCCCTGGAATGCTTTTTAAAAAAAATTTCCTCTCTTTTGCTTATTTTTTGGGGGGGGTGGTAGTATTTTCATTAGATAAATATTTTACTACTTATTTTTTTATTCTGTTTTCCTCCTAGTTTTATTGAGATATAATTAATATATAACACTGTATTAATTTAAAGCATAGAACATGATTTGATAAATGTACATATTGTGACATGATCACCACATAGGATTAGTTAACATCTATTACCTCACATAATTACACTTTTTTTTCTTGTGATGAGAACTTTTTTTTTTTAAAAGATTTTATTTATTTATTTGACAGACAGAGATCTCAAGTAGGTGGAGAGGCAGCCAGAGAGAGAGAGAGGAGGAAGCAGGCTCCCCGCTGAGCAGAGAGCCCGATGCGGGGCTCGATCCAAGGACCCTGGGACCATGACCTGAGCCGAAGGCAGAGGCTTTAACCCCCTGAGCCACCCAGGCGCCCATGATGAGAACTTTTAAGATCTATTCTCTTAGCAACTTTAAAAAAAATATATAATACGGTCTTGTAAACTATAGACACCATGCTGTGCATTAAATCTCTAGAACTTATTTCTCTTACAACTTGAAGTTTACATCTTTTGCCCACATTTACCCATTTCTCCTGCCCATCACCCTTCCCTCTGGCAACCACCAATCTATTCTGTGTACCTGTGCGTTCTGTTTTGTAAGATTTCACATGTAAATGGGAACACACAGTACTTGTCTTTCTCTGTGTGACTCATTTCACTTCATATAATGTTCTCAAGGCCCATCCATATTGTTGCAAATGTCAGGATTTCTTTCTCTCTCTTTTTTTTGTGGCTCAATACTATTACCACGTGTGTGTGTGTGTGTGTGTGTGT